>JAIPRL010004147.1:0-21948 GCA_025469235.1 Pemphigus obesinymphae
CGCTAACTTAAGTGCCCGCTAACTCATATTTAGCGGTGACATTTCACGTAACGGAACATTGTAATAATGGAATATTAAAAAGTAGCCGATAAATGTGTCTGCTACGTTAGCGGAATGTTTAGCAGAATATTGTAATAACGGTCCTTAGTGTACTAAATAAATACTAATAAATATAAATACTTACCGGCTAGGCCCGTAAAAGAGTAGAGAATCTAGTATTATAAGGTACAAAATTCCACGATTAATATGCCGCGGTCGTCAACTGATAATTTCCATAAATATACCCCCTTGCCCCCTAATAATTCACCCCAAATAATCTCATATTAATTTATGTATTAATTTTTTTTAAAAAAATAAAAATAGGTACCATAATAATATAATTATTACAAGCGTGTTTATCACCTATATATATGTACGTTATATATTATAGTATAATTACTTTTACTTTTTATATAATTAAAACTGCTATTTTCGTTTTACTGGTGATAATGATAAGGTTAATTAGTATGAAGTAATATTAAAAATTTAGAATATTTCGGAAGCTTAAAATTGAATTATTTGATAAGTACTCTCTAAACAATTTATAAACGTTTTATAAAGAAATAAAGCATTTAACTTCACGAATCATAATTTGTATTATAATATAACAAATTTAATTGATTTAATAACCTATAAAATATATTATCACATAATATGTGATATGTATATATTTCATGACAGTATACTACATATATATGACAATATATATTTATATTGTATGACATATATCAGTGGCGTATTCAAAATTTTTCAATGAGGGAAGAGGGTTTAAAATAAATAAGTAATCAGTAGACACAAGATTAGGCATGAAAGAATAAAAAAGGTGCTTTTTCATTGTATATATATATATATAGTGGTGTATTTACGGAAAGGGGGTTCAGGGTTACCTACAGAAAAAGAATATTAATTTTGAAAACTTAAATACCAAAACTTAATTTTTATAGATCGAACTTTTTAAAAAACAATAGTAATTGGAAATAGATTTTGATGACTTAAAAAATTAATAATAATGCCCTAAAATGAATATAATAACTATAAATTTTAGATTCTGAGCGGTGCAAAATATTTTCTGGTTTTACTATAATATTAATTGATTTTATATTTTTCTTTAGGCAATTTATCGACCAGAAGACTTAACGTCATGATGTCAAAAAAAGTTAAGTAAAAGAAAATACGTCACTGTATATATATATATAATATAACATTGATAATATAAAACATAAAAAAAATAAATAGAATTATACTGGAAATGGAGGCTTCAGCCCCTTAGCCCCCCTCTGCCTACGCCCTGCATATATTATAATATGTTACACCCCAAAACCGAATTCACTCAATGAACGAAAAATATGCTTACAACACGTTATGACCAAACACTAAAAAATATTTTTATTTCGCGTTTTGAGCATTTTTAAATTATTTTTTTATCATTTTTGTATTTATATATTTTGTGTATGTATAGCTATTTGACCCTATATATTATAGATAAAATGTGTTTTTATTTCATTATTTTATTTATTCATGGAGAAAAAACTAAAAAGAAACGTTTGATAATAATGACTACCTACCTACCTATACCTATATTAGTAATGTATAATATATAATGGATGTTTTGCTATATTATCATCAAAATGAATTCATCAGCATGATTTAATGTATTATGGCCACTAAAGAAATGGAGGAAAGACAACGATAAGTGGAGGAGATGATTATAAGAAATGGATAGTAAATGTGATAAGAATTCCATGATATTATAGTTATGCAAAATTTTGTTGTATGCTGAAATGTCGACATTGAGGAGATAGAGTCCACCCCTTATTATGTATTTATGTTTTGTTCAATAAATTATAGCGGCTTCTTTCGGACCGTCACTATGAATATATTATAAGTATTGGAGCCCTCCACCGAAGTAATGTCTAGGGACGGTTCCGGAGGAAAAGTATAACCAATAATAATAATAAAAATATAAATAAAATATGAATTCAGTTGAAAAACGTTTTTTGAAGCCCAGTAGTTTTAACGATTTACAGCAGATTGTTTGAATATACATGTAGGGCATAAGGTCCGAGCAAAAGTGAAGTCTAAGTCTTTAACTGAGTCAAAAAATTTTAGGGGAGTATTATTTACGTTATAATTATATTTTATTCGAGTGTAATTTCAACAAAATGTCACGACTAAGCACTGTAAAGAAAGGCCCAGATATTCACTCCATGGCACTAAATTTTGGCGATAAGTTTAAAGCAGTTTACAGTCGGTGAAGGATTAGATACGGAAGAAGATTTTCATATTATTGTCAAAAATTCAAAGTTTTATATGATGGAGAACAGAAAGGACAGAATTTACAAACAGAGCGAATAGTATAATGGAGAGAGAGAAAAGCACCTTTCAGAACTTCAGAGGTGGGTGTGAAGGAGTTGGAGGAAGTGGAAAGTATATTTACCCATTGAATCATATTTGAAAGATAAGAACAAAGACAAGAAAGCAGTGGATCACCGATGCCTAAAGTATATAATGTTGATAATAGTTTAATATGGTCAACACGGTCGAAAGCATTAGAAAAATCCATACTAATCACATCCGCCTAGCATTTATCACAATAGAAAACCATTATATAAAACTGAAGAACAAGGTTATAGGTAACCGTTGATCTCCTTTAGCCATATTGTTTATTATCCAAGATATAGTTAATTGAAGAGCGAATAGTGAATGAAGGATGAAGGAGGCAGTTGACACAACAAATGATAAAGTTTATGGAGTTATGGGAGAAGCGAATAAATAATTCCTCAGCATTAGTATTATGGATGGTAAAAGGAAAAACAGAAATGCTTATGTGCACGTCAATTAATACTCCACCACTGTGTTTACAGTGGGATCCTGTCACATCTAAAAATATTGTAATTTAAGAGACCAAGATCAGAAGAGTAAAAATTTTTGGAGAATTTTCAAGCCAAGTTTCCGTTAGAACAATAAAAATATAATTAAAACATAAGGTATTACAATTGAAGTTAACAAGTCTTGTTCCAAGATCATGACAATTCTGGTAGTCCCAAATAAATTAGAGGATGAATTTCTGGTTAGACGAGAGAATGTAGACGATCCCGGATGACATTTTTGAACGAGAAATTACGTTTGGAGTATTGTTGATGTAGATCCACGCTCTGCAATACGACGTTCGAGTTCCAAGGAGCCAGGCCCGAAGTTGTTGACATTCAAGTTGAGTTTTGTCACAAACGAGGCTGGTGAGTTAAAATATGTTCATATTACGTACTTTGACTGAGCGTAAAGATGTTAGAGTAATAGAAGCAGCATCAAAGTACATCCTAGTACTTCAAACGTATCTTTATGAATACTCCATACTAATAACGTATATGTATCCTTGTCTACTCTAAACTGGTTATAAGCATTGCTGAAGTCAAGTTTAGAAAAGGTCTACCCCCCTTGGACAGCCGCGAACAGCTATTTAATTTTTGGAAAAGAATAATATATCGATTAATAGTAGCTTTATAATCTACGCACAAACGAATCTTATCATTTACCTTTAATACAGGAATAAAAGGTGTTCCCACTGACAAAACTAACTTTTCTTTATTACTTCACTATTCTCTAATCGTTCAAGCTCTTTCTCTACAGTAAATTTGTGAGCAAACGGAATGCATCTATGTTTATGAAATATCGGTATTTATCTCTACATTTTTGGACTTTCCTAGCTCATTATTAAATAGTTCATTGTAATTATCTAATAATTAATTTAGTCTATGCCCAGTATCCTTTTTGACATTATGAATTTTATTTGTTTGTAACCATGATATGCGTAACTTCTCCTACAGATTCCTACCACCTAAAGGATGAGGATTTTTTGAACTTGAATATGTAAATGAAGTTACAATCTACCACTTTGTGATTAAATTCTACTTTGGCTTTAAATTGTCCTAACGGCTTAATAAATATGCCATCAAAAAACATCAACATGATATTGGAAGGTTTCAACTTACAGCTGTGGAAATTATTAAAAAAAAACTAACTTTAACAATTGATCCCGAAGTACCTAGCTGAGTCTACTTCTAGTTTAATTTCATTTATTTTTACAGATATCGTTACAGGTGGTACGTATTTGTCGGGTTTTTGTCGCTGAACATTCATTGCTTCTGTGTGAAATATATCGGAGTTCTGCTTGAGCGTTTATTTGTAAATCTGTTGAATGTCTTTTTCCCACACCGTGATTGGTTGATCGCTTTGACTTCGTTGAGTACTACTACTCTGTTTAATTAAAATTTCTCTCTTCAATACAACTTCAACCAGCTCAACTAGTATCTTTCCACTATCTTCTTACAGACGCGATCTAATATGGAACCTGGTACAAGACCCGTAACAAATTTGCCTTTAAGGCTTTCTACTAATTATTTACCAAAACAACAACTCATAGCTCCTTTTTTAACCCGAATGTAACAATCATTTATGGTTTCGTTTTGAGTTTTGTCTTAATTCATAAAATGTTACACGTTCGCGAAATATCGCGACTTTTGGTGAAAAATTATTTTTAACAATTCCCATAATTGTCCGTATGTTAGCGCATTGAGTAGTAAAGGATTACATAACTCATATAACACTGCATATGTTTTCGTACATATTACCGTAATAAGCACGAGAACTTTACGTCCTTCCTCAATGTAGTTTACTATGAAGAATTGATCTAACCACTCAGCATACAGGTTCCAATCTTCTCCCATGATATATTCAGGCGCCGTTGTTGTACCGATGGTTCGTTGAACATGTGGTTTATCGTTTTTCCTCATCATTCGATACCGTGTCAACAATGTTTATTGGCATTTGTCTTCGTCGCCACTGTAATGTACTTTAAATAAAAATGTATATAAAAAAAATAGTTGAGTTTCCAATTAATGTAATTAGTATTTACCACTTAAAATGATTTTACAAACGTGGTTGCATTAAGTGCACTTGAGGCTAAAAATGTTGACAAATTCAAGAATTCAAAATAAATATTTTGAATAAGTATTATTTACCAAAATAGTAAACGGACCACACACACGCACCCCCTCCCTTTAACAACAGTCTAACAACAGTCTTTTGTCTGTTAACTAAGCGGTTTTACCCCTAAAGATAGTCAAATATAAAAAGATTATATAAATTATTGATTTTCAATACTTTTTGGACCCCCCTTCCAGAAAATATTTAAAATACGCTACTGTACACTATATAATTTATAAGGCATATACGTCACATGATATACCTACCTACATGTTTTAATACGCCTATATAAAGCTAAAAATTTGATTCTCCAATATTATAAAATTAAACTCCTAGCTCTAATATTATAATTAATGACTAATTCAATTTAATTTGTAGGTCTCCATTAGATGACCGTTTATGTTACATTTTTTTTTTATATCTAATCTATGTTCATTTCTAATAATAAATTCATATTTTATCTGTATATAGTTGAATTTCTGTTAAAGTTCCAATTAAATTAAATCATTTTTATGCTATATTATATTTAATTCAATTATATAAACAGATCACATATTATCAGTTTTCTGGTCTAAACGTTTAGGTGATAATAACTATTTAACTACCGGCTTACGATTCAATTACGCACGAGGGGGGGGGCAATTAACATAATATAGTAAATATTAAAACATATAAATTATTATGAATAGCATAGGATATAAAATATAAATCAATAACTGTCCATTTTTCGTAAAACACTGTTCAAATAATATCGAGTTATTTATAATGAGTATTGAATAACAAACCATTGATTTTCTAGGAATTTAATAAAATAGATATTACATTTAGATAGGTACTTATTTACGTATTTGGCCGTATATTAGAATGCCGAACTTCGTATGGAATATTTTTTCTTCGGTTATGTAATAGATACATTATTATCTATTTAATTTCGTCCCCAGCCGAATCTACAAAGTGATGTAGATAAATCCAATTTTAATTGACGGTTTGAAAACCAAACGGAATGCGATATAATATAGGGTACCTAATGTGAAAATGAAATAATGTACAGTTTAAAAATATATAAAGTCTAGAGATCAGCGGTTTCACTCTCGCATTAATTGTGTAACTGTTAAAAATCTTCAATATAATATCATTATTATTGTAATAAATTGTTTACTCTGGTTATTATAAGATTGTCTACCGTCGTATTCAGCAGTGATATGAGTAACGACGACGCGAAATACGGCATAGATCCTGGGGAAAGTCGTTAAAAACGATATTAATATCGACGACTTTTAAAAACACAACAGAAAACGTATTATTATTATTGCATCGAACGGTCGCGTCCATGCCCCACAGTAGTGGCGTTCCCATGCCCGCCCCTCGACACGAACAAAAAACAATAAAGTACCTATACTATATCGTCTGCAGTCGTAGTGACGGCGGCGAGGGCGAGTTGCGAGCGCCACCAGCCGAAAATCAATAATATTATGTGGCGAACACGGTCGCATATTTACCGTAAATACTAAAATATAATTTAAAATATAAATAAATAAAAAATAATATATATATACATATATATCTATTACTGATACGATTACATAATATGTGCGCGCGTGTAATATTATATTAAAATAAACTCGTTGAGGGCAATCGTTAGGTTATCGCACTAGATAACCGATTCATAATAATATTTATGATAATAAAAAAATAATTCATAAATGAGCCAATATTCGTATGAAAATAAAACGCGCGCACAGTGTGTTTCCTGTTGTAAAGAAAAAACCACCGAAATGTCGGTAGTACGCACACTGATGGATCCGAACTATAATAATGTCCGTCGGATTTACATTTTAATGCAATATATTGCATATATTGCATATATATATAAATATGGAAATTGAATACCGTGCCTGTGACCGTGTTTCTTACGTAACACAAGAATACTCGATAATATAATATAATATAATATATACACATATACCTATAATATATATTATATAGTTGAAACTCGATAAGTGCAGCACTCGCGGGGTAACCATCATCAAAGTCGTCCAAAGAATATCGAGTCAATGAAATGCGAACGAACATTCAAATTGAGAATGTACTCATAACGAATTATTGTATTTTGAAGATTTCGAATGAAATCGAAGTGATCCATTACATTTCGTTACATTACGAGTATGATACCGCTATACCCAGCAACCTTGATATTATACCTATAGGTAATATTATATATTTGTATGTAATCACTGATCTACCTATACCTTGAACTCAATTTCATAGTAGGTATATATAATATACAAATATCGTTAATTTTCAACTTTTAATGTGTTTATATTGTTTACAACAAACATTTAATGCGAGTTGCACATATTATATTTATGTATTAATATTTAAAATGTTAATATTTTAACAGAGTAAAAAACATTTGAAAATTATTTCTTAGTTCAATAACCTATATTACATCGACAATAATTCTTACATTATGTACCAATATCGATCAAATCAAATATATAGGTAATAAGTACCTGGTGCTTATATTCCATAAGTATTTTAAAGATTTAAAAAATAGTTCAATTATTAATTTGGTAGGTACCTAAATCGAAAATAATTATGAATTTCCAACTGTTTATACAAATATCGTATGTAATATAATTCATTGAAAATTATATCTAGTATTAGGTATAATTGTTTTAGTAATTAGGTATTTAAAGTATTTTAGTATAAAAACATTACAATATTAAATTATTATTATTATAAATTCTAATTCAAATCTATGTATTGCGTAGTTCGTGTATTGAATTATTAATAAAAAGTGTTTATTATAATATATAATACCAGATTTCAAAACGATTTTAATTTTTCCCATTTTGTTGTATACGCGGGTTTTAATATAACACAGTATTATAATATGAATATTAATTTACATAAGTATTCTTGGGTATCTATAAAACTCGACTTTAACCGGTTTTCTGGTATTTCATCGTCGTCGTCGTATAACATATGCACGTATCTTTTGCCAATATTACAATTTATAAAATAAAATACATGTGCATCATATGAATACGGAGAACACTCCGTTCGCCCAAGCCTTTCGCTATGGTCCTTTCGTCGTGGCCATTTAAGAGCTTCGTTACACCGTTACTTATTAAACATTATTATTTTATTTATATATATATATGTTGTATGTATTTTGTATATACCTACTCATTTAAGAAGCCATTTTTTCCCCTGTTTTTTTTTTTTTTATATGTAAAGAAAAATGTTTACTAAAAAATTTTACAAATTGGAAAATAATATAGGTAGATAATAAAAATCAATTATATAAATTAAATAAATCAAATACTTATATAATTAATAAGTGTAAAAAAAATATTTCGATATTGAAAATAAATATTTATGAATTACAATTTATGCCTGGATTGTGATATCTACATTTTATATAATTTTACTTTTTTTTTTTTGTTTTACTGTTTTCATTCAACTGGACGACTATCACGCGGTATCTCATTTTTGTACCAGAATATGCCATATTACCTGGGATGTAGTAGAAGGTATACGGGGGTAACGACGTATACCCACTTTTGACTAATGCGTATATAGCCAAAATTTTTTATTTGATACGCAGATGATTATATACCTACGTATACTTACTAATTTGACCAATTATTATTTAAGGTCTAATGACAAATTAGCAGTACTCATTTAAAAGAAAGTTTAGTTATAAATACCTCTAAGTTCAGTGTATACACACTAAAAGATTTACGACTACATCACTGCATACGACAATGCAGAACAAAATTTTATCTACATACATATAAGTCTAAAGCCCGGATGTTAATGCCCTAAAACACCTATAAAAATGCCTTTAAAAAATGTATTTATGACCTAAAATATAAAAAAATGCCCTTACATCCTACAAAAATGCCCTTAAAAAATTAAGTAATAAGTAATAACCTAAAAACATAAAAAAGATCATTAAAATTATTAAAGTTACTTTTTAACGTAATGAACATTATTTATACTAAAAATCTATGTAAGTTTGTTAAATTGAAATAATCAATATGAATTATAATTTAAATATATATATATATATATATATATATATTTTATAAATATAATGAATTATAACGAAAAAATAATAAACTCGTGATTTTATTCTCGATTGGTGAAAAACAGTTTAAAATTACCTAAAATTATAAAAATTAACCATAAAATATCGAAAAATGCCCTAAAAAGTCAAAAAGCCAAATAAAAATTCAAAAAGATTCAAAATAAAAATTAGTTATTTAGATTTGTATATTATCGAAACACAATTTTAGTTAGGAAAGCATCGTCTAAGACGTTCCAAATAAATATGGAAAAGTCATCAACATCCCTACATATAATAGGTACTAATACTAATATAACATAAATGGATATATGGCACAGCTACACTGCAAGTGCATATTATACGCATTATTCCAAAATTTGGTTTTGAATTAAACTACATTATTAATTATTGCAATTGTCAATGTATAATACAAATGTAGGACTAAATAAAAACCAGTTCGGAAATTCCACTCTGCGAGAGTTCTAAATTCCCGGTTTCTAAATATATTTTTATGTTGTTTATATTGGCTTTTACCCTAGTAACGAACTCAATGTAACTATGTAATAAAAATATCATAAAATGAATAATATCTCCCTGGTAACCAAATCAACCAACTCGTAAACTAGTAACTATTTAACGGGCAAAATTAGGATATAAGATTATGTTTAAAAACATAAAATGCATATTTTTACCTATAATTAAAAATCAACTTTAATAGGTGTTAAGTAATGTATAAATTGGCTTTTATATAATTGTAGACTTTTACTAATTTTAGGTTTTTAAACATAAATTTAGAGTTTAGACACCAACTTATATCCTGCTGCGTCTGTCTGTCCGTAGTTACTAGTACATAGTTACGAGGGACATTATTAATTTGATAACTGATTACCTTTACATTTCGTTATTCGTATTAGTTATTAGGGAGATGGAAAACTGGAAATCTAGTATGGTCGAAGGATGCGTGTTATTCCTAACGTCCGTCTGTCTATCTGTCTAATCCCAATACTGTGATAACCACCAATATCAATATTTAAAATTTTTATGCGTTTTATTAGTTTTGAGTTTCTATACATATTAAGTATATAATACTATAATAGTAGGTTAACCCTTTCAGGCCCAAGGTACACTCTGGTGTACCTTTTGTTTAAATTGCTGTAATCAGCTGTCTATTTTAATTACGTCAGTAAACAAACACATTTTTATATGGAAAAAATACAAATAATTCGTTAATAATTGATAAAAGATGTATATATATATAACATTTTATAGCGTGTTTGATAGTTTTTCCATCAAAAAATAAATTTTATTAAAAAATTCAAATTTATATTTATTCAAAGAGATAGCGTTACTAGGCAAACAAATATTTTTTATTTCATAATAAAGTTCGTGTCCATGGCTATAAAACCATATTCAACTGTTTAACACTTTTATTTTTATTTTGGTAACTA
The DNA here is from genome assembly GCA_025469235.1 of Pemphigus obesinymphae. Classification (NCBI taxonomy): domain Eukaryota; kingdom Metazoa; phylum Arthropoda; class Insecta; order Hemiptera; family Aphididae; genus Pemphigus; species Pemphigus obesinymphae. The sequence continues at coordinate 10,549 of JAIPRL010004147.1, forward strand.
AATGAGTACACGGTGGTATACTTCAGGTCTCCGTAGATTGCATAATTTTATAATTGTCGATTTCGCAATACGCACTCCTACAGTAAAAATTTTGATATAGCTGTTGTTATTATATTTTTCCACTGTTAGCGATTTTTAATATTATTATACTAAAAATATGAACATGCTAAAATAAAAGATATATTACAATTATTGGGGAATGGTGGCGTATCTAAAATTGGTAACATAGGTGATGACGAAGAAATAGATTAGAAATAGAGCCAACCCTGAACATAGTCGACTTACACGAACGTATTAATAACCTAACATCTAAATCACCATTAAAATATTTTGATGATGAACTTTTCGAAATAATGTATTTTTATATTAATTTGTATGCAGTTCAAAATAGCATTTCACGGTTTAAACCTTGTGTATCATCTGAAATGAAGTTTCTTATAGACATTCATAAAATAATGGGTACATACTATATTGGTCATTAAGGTTTCCACGCGTTCGCATGTACTGGGAGAAAATTTTTTAAATTAATCTCGTTGCTGAAAATATGAAAATAGACCGTTTGTCCTCCCTGCAGTCTAATTTTTACACGATCGATAATAACGATATTCCAAATGGCAATAAGGACAAATTTGTAAAAGTTAAACTTTTATATGGTGCATTACAAAAAAATATAATAGCACTATATGGAGCGAAATATTTGCATTGATGAACAAAATATGGTCCCTTTTGAGGGCAAATTATTAATTAAGCAATATATGAATGATAAGCCCATAAAATAAGTAGTAAAAGTATTTTTATTGTGTGGTAAAAGTGGACTAATCTACAACATCTTGCCGAACTAATTCTAAAAACGAAAAATTAGTTTATTGTTCAAAATACGTTTTAAAACCGGAAATTCAGCGGGGTCGCACAGCATAGACGCTTCCCGAACCTGTTTTCCATTTATTTATTTACAAAGGTAGTACCTATAGGTAATGAGTATTTTTTTACGACCGAATAAATAAATGGCCCGGACCGGTCCCATCACCTTATAACACCAAGATATCTCACGGAATATTATATTCTATAGTGAAGTTCTGACGTTATCGCTGCACGTTCGTTTTTTCTCCAGCCGTCGGGACATGACCGGCTCGCTTCCAGTTACGCCGTGCTGCGCGCCACCTACTCGCACGCCGCCGCCCGAAGGTTATGTAACGGACCGGCGCGGCGGCACAGCACCACGCGGAGGACGAGGTCGGTCCATAGTTGTTGTAGAGACGTGGTCGTAGTTGCTTTTGGTCGACTTTTTCGGACGTCGCGTTTTCAAACAGTCGTCAAATTTTCGATCGGAAATCAAAAATGTAATGCTTACTGCCACTTGCGAATATAGATAACTCGGCGTTTCGTATACGTGCAGAGCCTGCAGTGATCAGAACATAATTCACACACTCCGTTTATATATTTATCGCGACAGAGATAACTGCTAAAAATTATGTAAGCTCGCACGCATATATAATATATATATATATGTGTGTGTGAAAATACCGCACAACAATTATTATGGTAAATATATAGTGATTATTTTTTTTATATAGTATTAATTATAATACTTGTACCTATACTCGTTTACTCGTATAATATTATAATATTATATTATTGCTATATACGAACGCTATTACACGTGATTGATATTATTATAAACGCACGTTAAGAGGTATACCTTTACGTGTATATATATATATATATATAGGTATAAATTATCTTAACACGGAATGGTTATCATCTGTTTGTTCAACGCAATTGAATAGAAAAAATGAACATATTGAAATTGCGTAATCGAGAATCGAAGTGATGATCTCTCTAGTGCACTCTTCCACTGTGCTAACGAACAGTTGCAGGAACGTCTCGTCTCGTCGTGTCGTGCGTATATACGCGTGTCATCCAATCACCGTCCGATATAATAATATTATTATTACTTAGGTTTTGTTTTTTTGTTTTTTTTTGTTTTCGAATTTCCGTCCAATATAATTATACGTTATAGTCGAGTTGTTATTTAAGTCTCGGTTTCCCCCCCCCCTCCCGTCCAGTTTTTACGCCTAACCATTACCGCGTTTCAATAGCTATACTCGAGCAAACGTTTCACGATACCTACCTATACACATTCGGTCGCTGTACACGTTTTTCCCGATCTTGTCACTTATGGCATTTAACAGGTCACGCGCGTACAGGCACAAGATTATATCGGATAGTTCGGCCGATGCCGATGACGTGGACGTGGATTTTTCAGTAAGTCGGATGTTCATAATATAGTAATTAATATATGGACACTGTAAAATATATATTTAACACTACGTCACTACAGTATCATGAAAGTTATAATATTATCATATTAATATGATGGCTTTGTATAGACAATTTTCATGAACTTTCATACAAAATGAAAGTCCAATAGTTTAAATATATTTTTAAGTAATTAAATATCCGTATCCGGACCACTTCTTACTGTTCAAAGAAAAAAGCTTATTAAAATAGTTTTAGAGTTGAAACACCTGTTATAAAATATTTAAAAGACAACATTTATCATTATCTTATTCTATACCACAATATTGAATGAACAAAAATCTTCTTTTTTTTTTTAAATCACTGTAACTTCTTTCTTGATTAATATTTTGCAAAATCCCTATGAGATCGTTCCCAAAATATGGTTTTCTATAAATTTGAATATAAATATTTGAACTCCAAAATCACTTTAAGAGGTAATTTCGTATGTTTTCCATGGACATATCGAACGTCGAACTCTTGGTTTTTAACGTAGGGTAAACCACTAATATACATTTTATAGGTACACCAGATTACTGATTATCAAAGATTATCAGTAATTATCATGATTATCGTGAGATTACTATGATTATCAATTATAGTTAAATTATGAAAAATGCATAATAATTAATAATATTGTAGGTACATAATTGTCAATTGCCATCTTTTAAGGTAACTTTTCAAATATTATATTAAAATTGCAAGTACTTTTAATCAAATTTATTCCAAATAGTTTAAAAAATTGTTTTTAACTATATTTTAAACACTCAAGCAAATACTTTTTTATTTTTCTATATTATTATAATATCTATAATATAGTTATTTCAATGTTAAAAAATTTCAGTTTCTAGTATTTGTATTCGAATATCTTTGAAGAAAAATAAAGTTCCTTTAAATACAATTTATTGAAACTTCAAAATTTCTAAAATTTTAGAATATAAATACCTATGTATTTTGATTATATTTTAAAAATGTTCTTAAAATAAAAGTATTATCTAATCAATTAATAGGTATATATTATATTTAACACATTACATATTTACACCTATTGTGTATATATGTTTAATAAGTAGAGAACAATTGTTAACAACCTATGATACTTAAAGGAATTATTTATGGTAAAATTTTCAAACGTGGTTTAAAATAAAATTTTAATAGACTTTTTATTTACTTTATAAATAAATGGTAAATAAATAACATAATAGCATTTTTAATCATGCTCTAAAACAAAAAAAAAAGTGATGAAATTAATAAAATAATACATAACGTCTCGGATAACATTGTAACCTAATTTATAATATTTAATAAATAGGTAGGTATTTAAATAATTTATTCTTCAAATAAAAAATTATTATCATTATCTAAATGTTTGTTATCTTAATAGTACCTATATTAGTCTAATTAATATAAAATAACTAAAAAATTAATATAATTTTGGTACTTTGGTGATAAAGAAGTTTTATTTATCAATGATTATCAGAAATTATCAGTGAATATCAATGATTATCGTGTGATTATCATGATTATCGTATGATTATCATTATTGTCAAAATTTTGTACACTGATTATCATAGTGGTTTACCCCTTGGTTTTTAAGGAATCCTCTATAAGCAATTTTAAGGAAATGTTTAGAAAAATGGAACAATTTAAAAATATTTATATACATTTTATAATTATTTGATAAGTAGTCCTATGTCAATTCCATTTTTCATTATTTCATAACTTGATATTTGTTTTAAAAAATATATAAAACTGCCTCTCTCAATAATTCACTTAAAAAGTATTTACTTTTTTAAAAGTAAAATACTTAAAATAAACTTTCTCGGAGAAAATTTTTTATAACTAAATTATATAGCCCAATATTTATGTTTTAAAAAATAATGTTTTTATATTTTTTATTTCGATGTATGTAATAATTTAAACTCGTCTTAAAAAATCTCTTCAAAAAACAACTTAAAGTAAAAGTCATGATCTTTCTTTTTATGTAAAAACAATGTTTCTACGATAATTTTGTACTAGTACACTGTACACATAGATCCATCCAAACCTCGTTTTTACATGATAAAATTACGCATACGACGCCCTCTTAATTAACTAATGTTGAGTAAACGACCAGGCAGGGTCCCCTCTAATATGCTTTTAAAATAGGTATATTATATATATATAATATATATATATATATACAAGTTGACCATCGTCCCGTATTTTACAAGATTGTCCTGTTTTTGATAATAGTGTCATTGCGTCCCGTTGTCCCAACAAACTTCAAAGGAGACGCTTATATTGTCCTGTTTTTTAATTTCCAAAATAATATGGTAACCTATACCGTATATAGTATATACACACTCGTGCTCTTTACCTGTATTTGTTATGTAATGAGTATCACTTATATATACTTAATCTAACCTGCCTATATTGACATACCTATTGATTAAAGCCATATTGCTTGTTTAGGGTCGCTTACGACTCGACACTATAAATTACTAATATATATATATATATATATATATACCAAAATGTATATTATATAATATGACAAACTAATCTGCAGGTTTCCAAAATTTAAAATTAATATTTTAATAATAATAAAAAATAAAATTGAATTTCTGTTGGTGTAACAGTAATATAATACAAAATAATTTAATTATACTTTTTGGGTTTTTATTCGACAATTTTATTATTTGAAATGTGCATGTTTTATAGTAATCTTTTCGTCTATATATAATATCTTCACGTAAAACTACGGGTTATGTATAAATATTATACTGCCATAATATTATTTGGAACGTAAAGTTTTTATTTGTCAATACATTATAAGTCATACTTATACACAAGAACAATTCAAACATGTATAATACATAGAAAATATCAATAGTCTAAGTAATATTACAGTAGTAGGGACGCTGTATACTAGAGAGAAAAGAAAATCTATGGTTTTATTTTATATGAGATGTGACACGAGATAGGACTCGAATATGTTTTCATAAAGTAGTTTGATAGGTTATTAGCTATTTATTCATTAACCGGTTACAAGGCCCTATCTAAGGTGTGGGGGGGGGGAGTCTATAGAGTCTGAACCCCTTCCAAAATTTGTTCAACATTTAATACATTTTTATATAAACTAGTGGCTTTTAGCATCAATATCAATATTTTTAATTAGTTAATGAACCACAACATTTTAAAAAGAAACATATAAGTACTTACCTACCTACGTAGTTTGTGATTTAAATGTAACAATAAGACTTCAAAACAATAAATAAGCAACAGTAAAACAATCATATAAGTGAAATAATGTATATAGCCATATAGCCATATAGGTAGGTATACATATAGAATGCAGAAAAACATTGATAAAACTATAAAAAAACATTGTCAAAGATAATACAATTACTTACATACTTTTTTTATTATTATTAACTTTTGAACTTGTCAAAAATAAGTAATCATAGTTTTATTTAAAAAATGCATAATATATACCTAGCTATAGTTAAATATAATTCTTAAGGTGGTTCTTTATAACGAGTTTTATACTGACAAAAAAACCTATTTTTGTCCATCGTTGATTGAGTTGTCCGTAAATATTTTTAAAAATGCATATTGGAAAACTGTATTTTTGATCAACTTTTTACTTTTTTAATATTTATTCCTTAAAATATTTTTATTAAATTGAAAATCACAAAATATTTGTCCAGCAAATATTAAAATATTGAATACAAAAATTTAAATAATTCGATTAGGTAGGTAGGTATTTAAGTCAATTTGTTGATAAATTCAAATCTGTTTTCCAAATCCATAAATCCGATAAATCGCTATATAATGGACAAAAAAAAATTTAATAATATATACCTACTAAAATTATAAAATACATTTTGGACCCCCTCCGAAAATAAAATTTAAATACAGCATTTACCGGTTATATATAATATGTATAGTGTATACCCGTTTAAGTTCTTAATTATGAAAAGTAGAGTTTAATATTTAAAAAAATATTAATTGAATACAATTTTAAAAAAGGACAATATACTATTTTTAGGGACATAAAATTACAAATACATAAATAGGAATATACTATATACAATTTCGACTGATTTCCTTGATTATTTTTCCTCCCCTTTACTTGCTGAACTGGGCCAGTTTAACAAAGCCCATGCTACAATTCTGCTTATTTATTTGTTTTGTTTCAATAATTAATATGTACTTACTACTTATCATGATAAAATAGATAGGTATTATCACAGATTTTTGATACGCACAACCCGCTAAAATATTTCCTCACCGCACCTGTGTTGCAGTTCACCACTTCTTATTGGCCAATGTTATCTTATGTGATCTTACCTGTATTTACTTGTTAATTATTTAATAGTACACATGTAACTTGAATAAATTATATTTGATATTATTTATTATGATTTAAGTTATTATAATCCATGTTTAATTGTTTGTTTACTTAATCACCATCAAAATTCAAATCCGAATGACAAAATATTAGACCAATGAAAAGTGGTGAACTACGTTATCGGGCTGGTAAAAAGGAGATGCGCACATAAGGAAAAATGTGTCAACTGTGATAATACCTATCTATTTTGTCATGCTACTTATTATGATCACTGATCGTTACATAAAAATACATTATACATACACTTCATTTGCGAATGCAAAAAAACAAAAATAACGAATAAATTATATAATATTATTACCGGACACCAATAAACAAAATTATTTTCAAATTAAAAAAAACATCCGAATTCCATATATTTTTAAAGCTGATATCAAATATAATGTATTTTTAATTATTTTTGTACTTAGAATTTAGTAAGTTATACTAAATCAATAGACTACAATCACAGTTGGATGGATTTTTATCTATATAATTGTTTAAATATATTTTTATAATGGATTTCCAAACAAATAATTATGTTTGAAATGTGTTTAAATAAAACTATATATTAAAATGATTATTTAGATAAATAACTTAAATATTAATTAATAATATAAAGTAGGTATATATATTACTTGATTTTAGCTTGGCACTAAAATGTTAATATATATTTTTGATAATTTTGTTTTCGCTCTTTTTTAGGATACCTTATAACCAGTTGATCTTCTCCTTATTATTATCCTTTGCCTTCTTGCCTAACTATTTAGTGTCGGCCATCATAGTCCTCAACTTCCATTTAACTCGATCTCCCACATCCTCATCACTTACACAAGCCCTCTTCATATCATTCATCCCATCACCTCTTTTTTGGTGTTCTAATTTCCTTCAATATATATTTCCTTTATTAATCTTATCTCCTCTACTTAAAACATCTCAAGCTATTTCTCTCATTTTGTATACTATCGAAGACACTCCTATACTACCTCTTATAGACATATATACTAGTTTCTTATTTTGTCTTCCGTAGGTACTCCAATCATTTACCTTAATATTTCCATATCCACCAATTTAAATTATCAGTTATTTAATATTGTATAAACAAACGTATGGGTACGGCAAAAATATCTCTCTAATTTTGGAGATCAGCAAATCATTCAAAATTTGTTTTTACAGGATCAAAAAATTTTTATATTTTCAGCGTATTTTAAAAACTGTATATCACTTAAATTATGTCCTTTACAACGCACTAGATCCGATAAGTGCTTTGGCTATGGGTGAAAGGCTACATATTATATATGTACCTAAGGACATTTTTGAATTTTTCATATTTTTTCTCCTATATATTGATATTTAAAATTACGATTTATACAAAAAAAAAATCGTAATCATGATACTAAGAATTAAAATACTTGTTTTTAATTTTTTATACCATATTTCTTTTATTTTCTTAGAAATAATATATAATCACTAAATTAAATGTATTTTGAAATTATTATTATACCTACCTAGTTAATGTTACTTAAATTTTTTTAAACATTTTATCTAAGGTTTTTTTTATATTATCTATATAGGTTAAATTATATTATAGTCGGAGCCCTTAGCCCTAATACAAGTACTATAAATTATAATACACCAAAAATACACATTGATAACCATTAGATAATAAAGGCATTATAAATAATTATGATGATTAACTACTGAATAAATAGTGTGATTTAACCTTATTAATATAGTACATAAATATATTTGTATTCGCTACTATACATCATTAGAGGTATTTGGTAGACTTATAGGTATATTATAATAATAATTAATATTATAAGAAGTTTAATCGAAAAATGAAAACAATTTTTTTTTAAGCTTCTGTATCTATAATAACTAAATAATTTAAAATTCCATCTTTCGTATAATAATCAACAAATAAATTAAAAACTATCTATATTTATTAATCATTTAATCCAAAAACTGCACACTTTCAATTTTTCTATACCTAATAAATGATTTAAAGACAAATACCAGCCATTTTTTTAGATACAAAAAGTATAGATATAAAAATATATGTTATTTGTATATATATAATGAAAAAAACCATCTAGATACAGGTAGTAGGAAGTTAGTTTATCGACCCTACAGTTTTTAGACAGTAATATTGATGGATAGTATAGTATTTTTGTAATTCCATGTCACAATCATATTTTATTATTAAGGCTTTTAATATATTTATAAAATTGTATAGGAAATATTCCTTTTTCTATTTTTCATTTTTATCAACTTGACAATGTCGTAAATAAAGTAAGCAAACAATGATTACATATTTAAAAACCTAATAAATTTTTTTCAAGCCTGCATGTAGCATAAACAAATATAATATATCAAAAAACTTATTCATAATCGTTAATTAAATGTAATAATAATAATGAAATTCAAAGGAGGATTAATTTAAAACACCCAACTAAAGAATGAAGTAGTGTATAGGAATGTAGTTAAATTTTAATATCCAATTATTAACTATATGCTATCAAAATAAGATATTCATATCTTCAATTGAGAGATCGATTGGAAACCTTAGGGATGACATAATGCTGTTAGGATATTTCTACACGAAAAAGTAAGTACATTGAAAAAAAAACGCATTATTATAAAACACTAAAACCAATGTGTTCTTTACTATGCTCAGAATCTCAAATGTAATAGGTAATATAAGTAAATATTAGATAATAAATGCAATATTTAATACATATGTTATTATAAAATATAATATAACAAAATTATCATATTTCTATTATAAATTTCGTATAGGTATACCGTATACCTATAAATTATGTGTTTATTTTATCCAAAAAAGAAAATTATATTCAAATAATGTGATATGGATGTAATACAATTATGCAATAATATATTTTAATATAATATGATAATAAGTCCGTGTATTTCTAGATATCACTATGTCAGGGGGCTATGTATAGGCAATTAAAATGACATTATAATTACACTATAATATTATTATTGTACAATATTTTCATGATGTATCAGGTTTGTAAAATTCCTTCTTGGAATAATGTAAAAATGTAAAATAAATAATAAATAATATACAATAAATTTGTATGTTAATTTTTGATTAAACTGTTATTAGAAAGCAAAAGTAGTTCGAAAAAAAATATGGAAATTATACTGTATACAGCAACGTCAAGGATATACTCAAAGGGAAGGTAATCATAGGATTATAAAATGAAAATATGTACGTGATATAAGTATAATTCTGTGATAAAAGATAAAAAAAAAATTGTAATCAGTCTAAGGATCGGTTGATGACTTTTTCTTTTAAAGATTTTTAAAGTAAGAGAATGTCAGCGCAATCAATTTTCAAAGAAAAACTTATGTTAGCATTTCTGATTTTTAACAACTTACAAATATCTTAGAAATATGAAACAAAAAACAAATTATAGATAACAACATTATCTAACGCTTTACAGAGCTTTTTTACGATGTTTTAATTTTTTTAAGAGTTAGTAAAAATTAAAAATGTTGAGTTTTTAACAATTCATAAAACATTTAAATATACATATCAAATAATGGCTCCATGGGGCACTAGACAATTTTGTTTTTTAAATATTTTTTTTTTGTTTTATTTTATGTTTCTAAGATATTTGTAAGTTGTTATAAATGAGAAATGCAAAAATAATATTTTCAATAAAATTGTATTCATTCATAAAAAAAACCTTAATAAAATGATATAGTAATTGGACAAATTATTAGTCATTTTAAATATGCATAAAAAATGTTTTCAATTGTAAGATTTTACCATTTTTCTTAAAATGTTCCAAAAATTGCCTATATAGAACCCCTTAAAAATGACAGCGCTGACATCCTCTTGAGAAGATATTAATTTTTATTTTATATTTTCGATATATTAAAATAAATTTTCACCATTATAAGTGATTTATAATGTTTATACCTAATTTAAAGAAAATCTTATCCCGATTTAATTTTTATTTTCAGTACCTACGTAAAATGAAACATAAAATTATATTTCTAACACATACGAATCTAATTTTAATTTTACCATTTTTAATTTTTTTTCTTGATAAATTTTTTGCAACTTTCATATTGTTGGTTATTTTTTTGTATTATTAAAATCTTTAATTTATTATTTTTTAATTCAAATCTTTAATTTCTTATTTTTAATTATTTAATCATTTCTAATTTTAGAATATTTTTGAAAAATTTTAGATCATATTTACTATTTGTTTCTAAAGTATTTAGCTAAATAAAACATCATCTGTGATATTCTAAACAAAATTTTAAAACAATTAATCACTAGACCTTTTTCCTCTTAATTTTAGGCCTGAAAAAATGTACCTATAGTAGTATAGTACCTATCTTTATTTCCATTACCAATTTTTTAAATATTTCGCCTAAAAAATATGCATCCAGTCTCCCCCCCCTTCTAGAAAATTCATCAGCACACCTCTGAGCAACGTGTAAAATAAAACACTTTAAAATTAAATTTAAAAAAGCCGGTCAGTAGGTTGTGGAAGCACTTCGCTCGTCGGGTGTCAGTATTGGTGGATGCACTTCGCTACTGGGCAGGGTACTTTGGATGTATTGAATTTGAAAGCAATGATAAATCATTGCATTCAATAAAACGATTCTGAGCGTAGCTTCGGTGTAGTATACATAACTCATATCATTTTTTTTTCTAGGGATCGATAGAGGCTGTTATT
>JAIPRL010004147.1:22048-34254 GCA_025469235.1 Pemphigus obesinymphae
TAAAGATCGGAGCACTCCTTCTGGTAGTAAATTTGTTAACAGAGAAAAAAAAAAAAAAATAAATAAATAAATAAACATCATTGTAAAACCACTAGCTCCCTCGCTACGCTCAGAATCTAAAATAGTTATATAATTTTTCTTTTTTTTTTCTTTTTATTAATTTATTAATTAACAATAAGTTTTATTTTATAATAATAATATAATTAATAATTGATACATAGTGATTTGTAAATATAAAAATACAAATATTCGTACATTGGTCAAAAATATGTACATAAACAAATAATAATAATATGGATAGCGAAAAAATATATAAACATGAACTTAAATTAATTATAGATTATTTATTTCGTTTTTAAACATGTTATGATCAACAGATATGAAAGGGTCGACGTTTAACAAATTTACATGACTCATAATATCAATAATTGGTGAACTTACGGCATAATTTTAATATGATAAAATATGATAAAGGAATGTAAAATGTAACTAGATCTAGTCATTTGTGTAGAAACGTGAAAGGATAGCCGTTTATGAAGGTTAGGACACCCAATTTGACCAAACAGCATTTTATGGAGAAAAAACAAATTCAGTTTTAACCTTTTGATAAACAACCTATGAATTTTGAAAAAAAAAAAACTAAAACCTATATAACAATTATAATAATTAAAACTTGTATAATCTACATAGTAAATAAAAAAGTTCATACAATTATTTTAAAACCAAAAATAATTCAAGCCGAGGATCCCGCGTTTGACAACACAATCAGCTTCTACTATACTACGTAGTAGAACTATCGTAAAACATAAAAAAAAAATATTTCTTAAACGAATTGATAAAATCGTGAAATTTAAATTTGATATAACTTTGAAACCAAATCCGACGGCCAAATTCTGATTTCGCCAAATTATTTTTTCTATAAAAAAAAAAAATATTAAAAAAAAAAAAAAAAAAAAAAAAACAATTAATTGTAAAGTATATTATGAATTAAATAACTCAAAATTGGAAATTGCTATTAATAATCAAAAAATGGGTAAAAATATTCAAACATTTTTTTTTTTTGCCTTCATAATGTACGTACATACGTTTTTGGTAAAAATTTCAAGTTTATAGATCCATTAATTTCTCGAAATTCAAACACACTTCATATCAAAATAATACATATTATCGAAAAAAATGAAATATCTATTTGAAATCATTGTATCGAAGAATTTTTAAATTTGTTTGCGTGAATCTAAAATGACGTAATTTTAATATTGTATTAAATTTTCAGGTCTTAAAACCTAAAATTAAGACTATTATGAATTAAATTTCTCAAATTTGCATATTGCTATAAACAGCCTAAAAATAAGTAAAACTTTTTGAAAATAACGTATATACGTTTGTGGTGAAATTTTCATACCTCTACTAGAGTTATAAAAATTTTCACCACAATCGAGTTTTCCTATTTTTATGCTAATTTTTTGATAGTTTTTTCTTGCTCGTTTATCGAAAAAATTAAAAATTTGAAAAATGACCTCTCTAAAGTACCAACTAGATAAAATTTGATACCGGAAACCGGATAAGCTTGTAAAGATCGGACTACTCCTTCTGGTAGAAATTTTATACACAGACATAAAAAAAAAATTAAAATAAAAACACATTATCGTGAAACCATACATTCCTCCCTTCGCTCAGAATCTCAAAATCAGTAACAAATAACAATGTGGTCTCGAACAAACTTCAAGAAGTAGGTAGCGTTGCGTCCTATAAGAATCGCAACCCGTATCCTTCATCAGTGGTCTGTAGTACGAAATTGAAGATATGGAGGGCCACAACAAGACATCTCCATTTTTTAAAAAAATAACTTTTTTGATCAAATGTATAAAGGAAATTTTTAAAAATACAGAGATATAATACAAATTAATATTGCTGGTATGTATTTCGGCGCATCAACAAGATATGTCCAGAAATGTCTTGTAATTGCCCAAAATTTTAATATCATTTTAATATCACATTTTCATAAGAATTATTTATGGAAAGTAATATAAATAATTTAAACCTGCACTATTGCACCGATGTTGCACTTGAACAGTTTACTAATAATTGCTGATTACTGTCAACAGTGCATACAAGTGTAATAGCAGATGAAACACGCGTTTTATTATCAAATCATAATTTTAATCAAATTTACAATTTTAGTATAAGATTTATGCATATTTTGGATAAAATATAATTTTAATAACTTCATCGTCATTATCACTTTTGCTATACGAAAAATAATTTTCAAGACAACATTTTTTTATTATTCATATTGAATACGAAATATAATAATTGTAATTTAAGGTATAATATATATATATCACAATTTAAAATGTTTAAATGTTCACTTTTTTATAAACCTTTTTTAAACCATCAATGTTTGTTATCAATTATTATAATAATGATAAAACGCACGGACTTGAACTTGTGCGATTATCACTGTATTGAGTGCAAATGCTAGGTACAGTGCATGAACGTGGAATACGAAATTAGTTCGGTGTGCACCAGAATTACAGGTGGAACATAAAAATATGCACTAGTGCAGTCGGTGCAGTTAAATGGAAAACGCTATTAATAATTAATTGACATTTAGGTAATATATAACTATTTATTGACATATTATGTATTGTGATAATATATTTTCTATATCATATTAAACTGTCAATATAAAACGAAAACATATGATATGGAAATAATTTTTATGAAAATACATCTAAAAAATAAATTAACATGATTATAGGTAAGAAATTTATTGCAATTAACTATTTACATTAGAAGTAATTAGTTTATTTTACGGTATAACAACCAGATATCTTCGTGATCTTATTTTCTTTTTCAAAGCTTTTAAAAATGTATTTTGATATTTTTTATGTCATCAATTATAAATATTGCCAAGGAATTTTAATATACTTGTTGTTAATATTTAATACTGCTTGTTAAATATTTAATTTAGTTTTATGTTTCTTCAAAAATTTAACGAATTGGTCTCATTGTTGCCTCCATGTCTTAAATTATAAGAATATAATAATATATTCTTCATTATTATAAAACTTGTTATATTATTTGTTAATTTTGATATAATATATACCACTAAAAAACTATAACAATATAGACTTGAAAAACTTGAAATTCTAGATTTTTACGGTTTTAAAAATCTTAGATTAATAACAAAATAATATTCTATACAAATTGATTTTTCTATAACATTGTACTTGCAGTATTTAAGAAGACAATTGTATTATAATTTATAAATATATAATATACCTAATAAATTTCAATAATAACTTATATATTTACTTATTTATAGTTACTGTTATTCTAGTCGAACCATATTAACAGATTTTTTTTTGAACTCTTGTGTAGTCGAAAAATTCATTGGCGCCTACAGAATATTTGTTTAAGATCTTAGTCATCGGTGAGCTTGGGACCGGGAAGACTTCAATAATCAAACGTTACGTACACCAATTCTTCTCGCAACATTACCGAGCGACTATTGGAGTAGATTTTGCATTAAAAGTCCTCAATTGGGATTCTAACACTATTGTCCGGCTACAACTATGGGACATAGCTGGTGAGTAATATTATTGTAATTTTAGTTATTCGTACCTACTGTAGAATTAAGTTTAGGTATACTGTGACTTAAAATAAAAATGTTGAAAAAAAAAGTCCAGTTAGTAAGGGATGGAAGTACTTCGCTCATCGGGTGTTAGTATAGTTTGATGTCCTTCGCTTATATAAGACAGGCAACTCTTGGTGAATGTATTACATTTGATATAAGTATATGCTTAATAATACATTAATAAATATTGAGCTATAAAATGATTCCGAACGAAGGCTTCAGTGTAATACGAGAATACTTATATAACTATTACTGTTAAATACACATTCAGTATATTTTATTGAGTGTTCAATTTAAGACATTTGATATTGAAAACTAACAAAATATTTTGTGAAAAAAAATCCGATTTGTTTATATTATGTAATACCTACCTAGTACCTATTCTAATATTTTATAGCCTATACTCTATACAATTTAAAAATAGTTTGAATAATGAATAAATATATTATTTTGTTATTTTATTATTTCTAATACATTTATAAACTAGTTTGGTTATAAAATATAGTTTTTTGAGAAGTATTGACGTATATTTACGTTTTACAAATGCATGTCTAAAATAGTATCGACGTATATATACATAATTTCAAATCGACTTCACTTAATAACTAGTTGTTGCCCATCCATTTAATTTAGTACAAAATATAGAAAACTTATATATACATCATTATTCAAACAATAATAAGAAGATATTGCCGTAAAAAAACGTTATTCCTCAAAATTGCAATCATCGTAAATGTAAAAATACGTCATTACTCAGGAAATTTTGAAATAAATTATTTCAAATTATTGAAAACAATTCACTCCCTGAGTGTAACCTTCATTAAAACAATTCACTCCTCAAAGGGAAGAAACTACTAAAAAACATCGAAAAATTATCTACTTAATGTACCAATTACTATATTCCACCACACAAAAAAACGCAACCGGGTGGTGACCAAACGACGTCCAGTTGAGGCATCTGCCACTGAAAAACGACCTAGACCGCTTCGCTGTAAATTGCTGTGAAACCCTATACGGAACGATTGTAACGATTGATCATAAATTCATAAGTACATACATTATATATACGTACGTATGAGTAAGTCAAGTTGCATACACCGTATAAAAGGTAGTTGTTCTTTATATGCTTAAGGAAACTACCTTATAGGAAAATCAAAAAATACCTCTTTAGACTTTAAAGTACCAACTAGAATAAATTTTCCATCAAAAACCTCTTCACCCCAATACTTCTGCTCGATTCCTTCTATTCGAAAAGTATGTACATAAAAAAATAAAATAAAACACATCATTGTAAAACCAATATTTTTCTCACTCCACTCAGAATATAAAACAAATAATAACCTACTAGCTCATGTGATAATATTATAATAATGTGCATTTTATTGTAATCAATTTGACCATTTATGATAAATGTCTTCGTATCACAACTTTTCTAGGCCAGGAGAGATTCGGGAACATGACCCGGGTCTATTACAAGGACGCGTTGGGAGCGTTTATAGTATTCGACGTCACTCGGCCAGCCACGTTTGACGCAGTGGTCAAGTGGAAACAAGACTTAGACGCAAAAGTCTCATTGGAAGACGGGACGCCAATACCATGTGTCTTACTTGCCAATAAAGTAAGTATATACGTTGATACATATAAAGATAATTATTAATACATATAGAATTATTATTAAAAACAAGTTTGGAAATCCCACTTTGTAAAGGTACTATAAATATCAGGCTTTTAAACGTATTTTAAATAATAAACTATAATAGTACTATTCCATAAAAATTATGGAAAATTATATCTGTCAAACATATTATACTTGTGTATACTACCAATATAGAAACCTAAAACCAATAAGACGAATACAATTTTAAATATTAATATTGGTAACTACAGCAACGAATCGTTAAGGACAGACTTATATACGCCGTACGGACATTAGAAGAAACAATCTCTTTGAGTGTGTTAGATTTCCCGATTTCTACTATAATATGACTACAGACTAATTAATTGATAAAATTATTTAAACGATAAATAAGTAACGATAGTAAAAACTATCCATTGTCAAATCAACAGTCTCTCTAGTGAATAGTAATTATGACAACGAATCACGGTTATCTACTATTATAATATTCTAATACTAATACGGTAGATAACCGTCCAACAAATCGATAGGATGGACGGACAGACCAACGGGAATATAATATAATTATAAGTTGTCTAAACTTCAGTAGCGGCTCGTGTAGGGGTCGCCTTGAGCACAGGCGCATGTGCACCGCCTAAAATTTCGATAAATTAGTGTGTTTTTATATATATTTAAATTATTATTTATTTATCGCTGTTTAATTATTCGTTGTGCCTATGAATATTATTATTGTATATATTATCACGCATTGCACCGCTGTATTGTTGGTTGCAACTCGGCGACGCCTCGGCGGCCGCTACGTGATATCCCATCACTGCCAGTGTCACGAGACAACCGCAGCACTGTCCGTTGCGCACACTTGAAATATGCTTATATGATGCGCCGTTTTATTTTATTCCCTTTCCGGTCGAAAAATACACCGTGTAAATTATGTAGCATGGCTCAAAAAACTAGTTCGAACCGCCAACTGTGGATATCTAAACTATGTATATTCTGTGGTCGTATGTCGTAACGATGTTTGTCGTTTGGTGCAGTTATCATCTATATATATATATAGAATGATATATAAATGAATGACATCACGTTCGTATTACAGTACTTACTTATTAAATCGACATTTTAGAAAAAATGACATAATAATATAATATGTTAATATATTTGTTAATAATCCGTAGTATTTTTTGGTTGTGCACCACCAAATATTTCACCCGCGAGTCACTACTGCTAAACTTATGTTTATAAACCTAAAATGTACAAAATATATAAATTGTATAAAGATAAATTAAATATTATGTCAAACAGTAATCTCAAATTTTCGTTATCTTCAGCATACAGACCAGTGTTCGGAACGTTCATTTGAAAATTGAATTCGTTCACGTTCAAATGCATTTCAAAAGAACACGTTCACATTCACGTTCTTTAAAAAAAAATAACGCTTTCATCTGGTTATTCATTTCAATTGATTAATTATTAACAAAATTTCTTAAATATATTTACTAAAAAATTACCGATTCATGAAAATTATCGTTTTCGTTTTATGACGGGCCCGTGGAATGGGACTTTTGAGTATTACTTTTTAAAATTATATTTAAATCTAATGGGGAAGGGTTTATAGTGAAACATAAATATATTTTTATTTAATTTGAACGGCCTTCAAATTTCTTAAAAATATGAACGTCGTTCCATTTGACAGAAATGAGTGACGTTCGCGAGTCATTCACAAAATATGAATAAAAAACGTGTTCATAAACGTCGTTCTTTCCAAACACTGATATCACAGATTATATGAATATATATATTTTATTCAAATAATCTATTATTTATAAATAGTGAAGATTCTCCACATTTCTAAACGTATTTTAAATAATAAACTATAATTCCATAAACAATTTTAATTTTTAATATGTTTAACATATTATTATATTATATACTTATGTGTACAAACCTAAAACCAAAATAAAAACGAATAAAAATGTTTATTATTAATACGGATAACCACGGCAACGAATAATAAGGACAGACGGACGGACATTAGGAAAAACACACCCTTCGAGCGTGCTAGATTTAACATTTCTATCAAACTAATAACTATTAATAAAACAAAACGAATAATACCTATCATGTAAAACTATTATGAAACGATTAATACTATCGCCCAAGTAACCAAATCAATAATCGTAATTATATGTAGGTACTAAAATCTACGGATAGACGACGGACATTCGACGATGACAATGGGGATAGAAGGTGTTTAAACATATATTTATAAACCTATAATATAGGAACTCAAAACCAAATAATATAAGTACATCGATAGCTAGAAAAATTATAAATTCTTTAAATTATTTAAAACGTTTATAAAGCTTTAAGCATTTAAAATTTTTTATTTAGGAATCGTTAAGAACATAGAATATGCTAAATAACAATACAATATTATATTATATACCCATGTTCCTATACTTACTATATTATGTATATTAGTATATTATATACATTATACCTATACCTAGTATAATGTATGTATACTGTACACTGTATAGTATAAAGTTTTTAATATTATTTCCACGTTAATATCATAAAATAACAAAAGTGTCAAGAGACTAGAAATTATTGTGTAAAACAAAATGTTGGTTTACATGACGTATCTGTATACTGTAAATATATTATAGTTTGTGGGTTCTGCATCCTCAGCCTAATTATTTTTACACGCGTCTCCCTTTCTTCCCTTGATCTCCCTTTTTAAACCTCAATCTATTGTCGTCTGTCGACACATTTGTATTCCCCTTCAAGGAGATAAAAATATCAAGAGTCGATTAAAATATATATATATAATATATACATACCTATATTATTCACAATAAATTATAAAATATAATTGAATGAGACGAAATCCCATTGAAGATAGTCCTACTTTAAGATATGTAGATATATTTTACAATTATAATACTTTACAAACATAAGTAGGTATACCTTTATGAATTATTAATTTTACAGCATAATTTTTTTTTTTAATTAAGTAGCTATAGTATAAAATTTATATTATAATACTAATACCGTGCCTTACGGTTTTACAGTGTGATCAGACTAAAGAGGGTATGGTGAATAGTGTTGCAAAAATGGACGAATTTTGCAAAGAAAATATGTTTTCTGCGTGGTATGAAACGTCTGCTAAAGAGAACGTACACATTGATGATGCGGCAAAGACTCTTGTGACTCAGGTATAAATGATTTTCGATTCGCTAATTAAGTACCTGCTTATTATATATTTCCAATTTCTTTAGTTCAATTGTTTTAATAATGGTTAACCATAATTTAATCATTAATGTTACTCGTATAAGTACCTATACTACCTATATCATATATTATGGCTTTATGGCTATATAGTATCTATATATATATACATTATAATATTATATACAGAAATAAAGAATGTAACAGGACTATTTCACAAACACAATTAAATACTTTTATTCTGTCAATACTTTCAAGTTTTTTTTTTTACTGTAATTTTACTGGAACTGTGTTATAATTATTTTATATTTTTATATTATTTTATTTTTAAACTAAAAATAAAAAATGAAAAATGTTTTAATCCAATATATATATATATGTATAGGTATAATGTATTTTTTTAAATATAAGCAATTCAAAATATAGCCATTAAAAAAAAAATAATATAAAATTATAGCGCACGGTTCTAAAAATTATTTAAAAAAAAAAAAAAAACTTGAAAATGAACAAAACAATATATTTGTCAAATATAGTTCACTCTATATATAATATATATGTATCAATGTTACGTTATACAGGGGCTTAATTACGGAGGGGGCATATGGGAGATAAATTCCCCCCATATATTGTATTTATATATTTATATTTTGTTGTTTCTTATCTTAATTTTAAGTTTAAATACAAATTTCTATATTTTTACGAACTAAAAATAAAAGGATAACAATTTTAAAACTTCATTAGTAAGTTATCAATACAATTAATTTTTTAAATTACAATATATTGTTTATTGTTTTGTAGCGATCACGAAGGTAGATAAATTATGAAGTATTATTTGATATCCTCCCCCCCCCCATAAAACATTCTTAATTACGCCACTGACATTATAGACTATATATAGTACCTACGTCCTACATACGTATACATGTACATTATTTTAATAAACATTCATGGGGACATGAGGTTATTAATTAATTAGTAGAGGAAAACTCAATTAATTTTATATTCCATAAGCATAGCTATATACACCTATAGGTACGTAATCCAATTTAAAAATACTATGTCATTTTAACATTATACTATAGTTAACTATTAACTTTTAAATACTTTTTTATGTTTAAAAATAATAATAATTCACTCGGTTTTTTAATTATATTAATGGTATTTTTTGAAAACTTCGCGTCAATTTTTTTCGATTACGGAATAAGTATACTCGTACACTAAATTATAATATAATATTTATACACAGTCTAAATGCCCATCTACATGTTATAAATCTACAATAAAAATGTCTATTTTTTTTTTTTTTTTTTTTTTTATCTGCGTTATATTTAAAATAATAGTCTATATAAGCTACAGAAAAAAAAGTATATTCGTAAATAAATATTATATTTTAATATTATAATATTCCTACCTAAATACCAACAATGGTAATAATATTAAATATTTTTAAGAAAATATTATTATTGTTCCTCTTCTTTGGCAATTTCTGGGTAATTCATTTTTAGGCGATTACTTTTTTCTCAAATACACATATGTATACATTTTGTATTCCTGGTAATTTTAAACACTTGAACATGGTTCACTTGTTATGGCCATATTTTTACTGTATTATAAGTAAAGACCGAATATTAATGCACTTATGATATTATTAAAACATGCACGTATAAAGATAAAAATATGAAGAAAAAATACGAAATATGTAGTAAAAAATTGATTATTTTTGAATTGAGTATTAGTACATATATCATTAATCATAAAAATTAAAGAAAAACACGAAAATAATATAAATCAGACATAATGGGTACGGTACCTAACATAAATAAAGCATATAAACATAAAAAGGTCTAATGTTTATTAGAAAAAAAATAAGTTACAATAATATTATGTAAGCTTTTACAACCAAAAAAGGATGATATCCTATGTATAATGTGCTAAATAATAAATGTCCATATACAATTAAGAAATCAAATTTGAATTTAAATTAAATATATACACATTTTTTAATTTTTAGCATTTAAATAACATTTTATACCCATAATATGCAGAAAAATGCATTTCAATTAAAAATATACACTAAGTTACTAACGCCTAAAATGTGCAAAAATATGCATTATAAATTTTTTTTATTTCATCGTTCAAGTACCTAATGATTTATAAAAACTCAATGACTGCATGTACCTATTTGATATAGAAAATAGCATCATGCATTTTACTCGAAATCCGGTCTTTAGTTTTAAGAAATTATTGTTGCTATCATTGCGCTTACATTAAGAAACCGCCAAACGTTATCATAACGAGTTTGTACCAAGCTTTGAAATTTAGAGTGTCATCCCTCAATATTGTTTGTTGTTTTATGTAACTCATCAAGTACATTTTGATAGTATTACTTAACTTTCCTTATAAATAATAATTTTATCGTTTAGATTTTTTAAATTTGTAAAATATTTACCTATAATTTTTTACATAACATAATGAAATTGTTATTGGGTAAATTTTATAGGTAGACAGACATTTCTGCGGTAGACATTTTTTATTGTAGACTATTGTATAAATGAACATTTTTAAAAAATAAGCTATTTTTAGTAAGGAAAAACACTTTTAAGCATACTATACATCAATTTTAAATGATTCATACCTCAAATGAATAAATGAAGTTTATATAATTATGTACAATATGTTATATTATTATTATTATTATTATTAATAGGTACCTATGTTTTTAAGCAATATATTATTATATGAATTATTTATTATAATTTTATTATTAATATATACTTAATTGAATGAAAAATGAATAAAAAACTATAATGCGTCTCACATATTATTATATATCTTATGACAGACCTTCTATGTTAAACTTCAATATTAGTTATACAAATTTTAATCTAATTTTGCTACGAGTATCATTCTATAATAATTTGGTAAAAGCCCTTAAGCTATCATTGAAATTTATTAGTTATTAGTTATTTATTAATACTCGTGTGAAATTCTAAAATGGACAAAGTTCTAAAATCTATAAAATATATTTAATTATATACGTTTCTACTTTCTAATACACAATATAAACAATATAAATTGGTTATAAAACTTGGGAGTACCTACAATTATTGATTAATTACATATAATATATAATAATTAATCAATGCTATAATGTTTCCACTTTCTAGTTACGGTAGCTGTATATATGTACCTATATGTTTATAGGTATGTATATGTTAAGGTGTATGACCACATGGCAGTAAATGCTGACAGTCACCGGTGTATGTTGACATTTACCAAAAATCATAGTGAATGTTATCAATTATTTCAAATATCTCACAATGCGGACATTTACCAGTATTTGTTGACATCCGCAATAGTTATTTAGTGAATTTTGACATGTCTAACAACATATATAATCAAATAGATACCTAATAATATAGTTTAGGTAGCGTATATTTTATTTAGTATTGTTTATTACAACATGGTAAGCTATCGTGACATTTACTGTTACAATGTATTCCCCCATTCTTACAATTACATTTTTGTGTATTACATTTTTTTTTACAATTGCATCGTACGTAACCTTACGTCCACCACTTTTGGAAGCAGCTGTCGATACCTGTCTCAAAGAAATTGTCTTATCGGATAAAACGTCGTTTAATGATATCAATTTTTCTTTGCACACTGCAAATTGATTTCGAGTGTACAGCTGACTGA
>JAIPRL010004148.1:0-40683 GCA_025469235.1 Pemphigus obesinymphae
GTTTTGGAATCAAATCATTATCCTAATATGTATTTTTAATATTTTATTTGTATAAAATATTATGGATTTAGGTACCTACCTACTTATTTATAATAAAGTATTATAAAAATAAATAAAAACCAAAATAATTTGTATTTAAAGTTTTTAAACTCTATTTTATAACATTAATATTTTCAATTAAAATCTTTAAATTTTTTAATATTCTTATAATTTATTGTTAAAAATTATTTATTTTTAATTACTAAAAACTTTTTTTTTATTAATAGGTGTATAAAGGATTAATTGAAAAAATAAATAGCTAAAAACCTTTACTTATCTGAAATTGATCTTCATGAGGTAAATGTAGAAATACCTATTCAGATGAATCAATCTCAAGAAGTTAATGAAGAAAAATGCTTACATTAATTGTTTTAAATGTTGTCATCTTTTGTAATTTTTATTTTTATTGATATTTAAAAATTTTGAAAGTAACGTCATTGTAACTAGTTACTTTTAAGTCAAATAAAGTAACGTAACACATTACTTTTGTATTTAAGTAACGAAAAAGTAATCTAATTACTTTTTTATTTTGTAACTAGTAACATAACTTAGTTACTTTTTAAAAGTAACTTACCCAACACTGTCTGAAATGAGATTACTTCTGACATTATGCTTATCAATTAAAAATAATAACTTTCATAAATATGCATAGGAAAACAATAAATCATAAATCATTTTTTTTTTCCAATCAATAAATGATTTTGCTTTTATATTAATAATTTTAATTATAATTAATATAAACACAATAGTCATGAGGTATACGTAGTATGTCCAATAAATACAGAAACTGAAAATAAAACTTTTATTCATCATAATTAATTGTTATACATCAATTGTATCCCCTTAAAAATACTCTCCGTTCGTAGCAATACACTTATTCCACTTTCGTTTCCATTGTTCAAAATATCCCTCAAAGTCCTGAGAAGTTAAGCTCCTCAGCTGCCTTTTCGTTTCAAGCTTTATGGTATTAACGTCGTCCCAGTGTCTCCCCCTCATGATCATTTTACATTTTGGAAATATAAAAATCACAGGAGGCTAAATCTGGAAAATATGGGGGGTGGTCAAGTGTTTATAAATTAATAAATAATATAAATTTCATAAAGTGTGAATAAATTTCAGGTCAGGAACTCACGGACCAGCAGAAACAAATGAGCAGGTTTATTGTCCAGAATCAAATGCTTTGGGACAATTTCAGAAAGACTTCTTTAGTCTTAAATATTCTCTCAAAATTGTGTGCACAGATGATTTACTGGTACTCAGCATATCAGCCAACATTCGGACAGTCATCCTTCAATCGGAAAGCACTAGAGACCGCACACGTTCGATGTTTTGGTCGTTACAAGTGGTTGAAAGGTGTCCTAGCCTCATGTCGTCTTTTCAGTCTACAAGGAAATGCTTAATTCACTTAAAAAGGAGCTGCTTTCTTCAAAGCATTATACCTATAAAAAGTACTTAACATTTCATGAATTTCTTTCAAAGTTTTTTTAAGTTTCACCAAAAATGTCATGGTCACTCTTTGTTTAGTTAATTCGTCTATCATCATTTTGACAATAGGAAATATATATTACACAAAAACTGCACGTATCCTATTTGTATTACTGTCTCGATGATCGGACGGTTACTGTCGCATTATCAGTAGTTGTGGCGCCTTACTAGAATAGTATAATGCCCTACTTTGCCTCACTGACCATTGTAGAAAACCATTTTGTGTATTCATTGTAGACACTACAATGAAAATGGTATAATATACCATAATGAGTAGTGATCCAAAAAAAAAAAAAAATGGTCTCCTTTTTCAAATTTTAACAATATTTTTGAGTAAGTAAATACCTATACAGTAGAACCCCTCTAATCCGTCACCTTTGGGCCTGAGGTTATAGTCGGAACACAAAAAAGGTCAGATTATCAGAAAATACGGATAAAAATATATTATATAATTTACTGTACATATACATTAATATTGTACAGATTTAAGATAAGCCTCTAGTAAAAAATTACTTTAAAAAAAAATACTGTTATAAACATAGAAGAACACTGACTTAAAACCAACGAACTGTAAGCACTAAAAACTGCACAGTACAGTACAAAAAACATGCATAACAACAGAAACTAGCTGCTCAAGCATAGTCTGATTAACCGAAGTGGTAGACAAGAGAGGTTCTACTGTAATATAGTATCATTACCAGAATTCTGATGTGTATGCACCAAAATTGCTTGAATATTGCATACACTTTCAACATATTTTAAGTATTTTTTGTTCTTCGATCGGCACAATTTCTATTTAAAAACAATGTACAATTATCTATTAATATTAAACACACACAATAAAACAATCCAAATTGTATAATTGGTTACTTTTGGTGATTATGTAGAATATATTTCACATGTTCAAGATTGTACCAATTATAAGAACTATGTTGATGGTATTTAAAGGAGAAAAATATTTATACTTTAACAAACCTAAAAATTAGTATTAACTAAAACACTACTATATGAATTACTTAAATGACTAAATATAAATTTAATTATAGAACAACATTACCTTATGATTATTATTTAAATTATAAATTATGAAGTTGTTGAGAATGGAGAATAGGATAGGCAAAAAAATATAGATATGAATGGAAACAATTTATTGTAGTAACAATAGACTTTCAAGGTCCATAACACGGGTGTATATTAATTGTGGCAAAAATGTAAGGTAAAAAAAATGTTTATGTGATATAAAAAAATTACTTTGTGCAAAAAAAATTTTAAAGTTGATCTTTATTGTCAGCCGGTAGATTGTACTACCCCCTTAAGTGTGTTCTAAGGCACTTTTTTTAATTTAATAAATTACTAATACTGGTGTTTTAAAATATATTTGCTTATTAAAATACTTATTATTACTTAAAGTTTAAATATGCCAGTATTTCTAATAATAAAATGTGTATATTTATTTATTTATTTTATAGATGAGAACCCCATTGGCCGACCTTAAATAGTTGGAAGAGAAGGTAAAGGAAAATAAGAAAATAGAAAAAATCTAACCAAGAATGAAAATTTTAAAAAATCAAGTTAAATTTTCTATCTAGGATTCACAAGACATGATACTTTATTGTTATATTTAATTTGTTTGATTAAGAATCATATTTTGTATCTTAAAAATGAATATATTGACTACCTACCTAATGTATACATATAGGTAATGATTTTTCTAAATTTTTGGACTTAATAAAATTTCAACTGTATTTAACCTTTTTTTTTTTTTTTAATTTCTAATTATTTTTTTAAGAATGTTTTAAAATATTTGGTGTATAAATATCAAATATTTAACAGTTTATTAATAGTGACAGTGGAATCATTTTTTTAGCACTACCTTTTATCTAAACTTTAAATATTTAATAAATAATAAAAGCAATAAATGTAATTGTTATTAATCTTGTTTAAAAAAAATTATGAATTAAATGAGTGCTCTATGTTAAAAATAATTGTACCTTTAATACCTTTACCTATGATTTATATATTTAATACTTAAATGATTAAATAAATTGATTGTGTTATTTTATCACTATTATTATTGTACTCTTTAACATTTTACCAAATAATTGCATATTGCATTTTTTTATTGAATATTGAAACAACATAAAACATCTTTATAATAAGAATTGTTTCTATTTTTATAATGATAAATGAGTACAGTTATGATTTTAAGATCTATATATAATATTATAGGTATATTGACTAGATATAAAAATCAAAAAAAAAGTTTATTTTAAAATGTATCCTCTTTTATAATAAAAAAATCCCCGTCTTTAAAAGAATTTGTCAATGTGTAAACAGTTTAATGTTTCTCATAGCCCATAGGCCATCTCCATCAATATAAGTTATTTTTTACTTGACTACTCTATTATTTGTATTTATATCCTTTAGAAAAAACCGACTATTTGAAATAATTTCATTATAAGGTTAACTTATTAGAGGTATTTCTTTCAAGTAGGTACATAGCTGTGGTGGGACAATGGGAGAATTCGCCTCACACCATCTTTCGTAAAATAAATAATTAACTATAAAACATATTTAATTCTGCATAGAAGAAAATATAATATGTAGTCAGTACATATAAAAACATCTGTTCCCCTATGGACACAAGGTAAAATACACCATTGGTGTCTTTATGATGGAATATACTGAAAATAAATAAATTTTTAAAGATAAAATTAGATACTATGTATATATAGTAGTTTAGTACATAATAATGTACTATAATATTATTATATTTTGGTCAATAACAAGGTGACAAAACATTATCTTATATTAATATGCATTAGGTCGAACCATAAAATATAAATAATTAAATCATGAAAAATAATAAAATATATGTATTAACCAGTGATATTTTCAAGAAAAGAGTGCAATTGTATGAACTTAACACTATTGCTAAGGACACTAGGGCAATGCAATAAAAAAAAGAGTAGGTACTATCCTACGAAAAAAAGTATGTCTAGTCATCATAATTATAGGACATTTACTATAGTCTGTATTTCTTAAAATTAAAAACATTTAATATCGATATTATTAACAATAAATGTATTATACTTATTTTATAGTAAAATCTTTTTAAGTCTTCATATTATAGTTTTATTAATATGATAGTTATTTTCCTTTTAGTGAATGATGACAATGTAATTTATAAAAAGTTTTTTGAAAATGTTATCTAACAATTGAAAAATGTTTAAATACATTTTAAAATCAGGTAGGTATGAGCCTAATTGATTTTAGAAAGAAAATAATAGCATATCTTCAGTGGTTGATTTTGACTTCCTACCCATGACAAGTTACAAGTGTGATGCGGGTGATCCTTTGATGCATATGTATCCTGATTCTATAGACGATTCATGACAATGAAAAAATCCTTTTTAGATTTTTAGTGACGGCTTAGAATATAGATGTTAAATTAGTTTACGCGTAAAGGACTTTTTGATAGAAAATTTTATTTAAACAGATTGATTTTCCCCGTAGTTTTCATATACATATCGGAAAACTACCGAATAAAAGCAAAAATGTACACATGTATAAATACTTTTGACAAAATCAATTTTTTGTTTACTTTATTATAGTTTGTGTAATTTTGAAATTTAAACCCTTCGTTCAATAGAATTAAAATAAGTCAATTATTGAGAGAACTTCATTCAGTAGGTACCTATCTCCCATATAGGTACTTACCTATCTACTCGTAAATATAAAATTTTTAAATATATTTTAACAATAATGATTAAATATGACAATAATAAAAAATGAAACTGATATAGAATCACTTGAAAAATACTTTTAAATATAATATTTAAATATTTTTAAATCATTCAATTTTCATTTTTCTTAAAATTGCCTACATAGAACCCCTTAAAAACCGAATATAATATGATACCATTTTTTTTTTACAATTTTTGGTTCATTAATAAACATTTAAAATTTTGATAAAATGGATGTTTAAAAAGGAAAGTATTTACGGTTAGGTACGTTCTTTATAGTTTATTTTTATTTCATCTTTCTACGGGCTATGATGTTTCTACATTACAACATGAGTGACTAATATATAAATCAGGAATTCGAAAGTAATATTTTTCATAAAATTGTATAAATACAAACTAAAAATCGTTATTGATATCCACTGATATCTAACTACTTATTTTAAAATAAATACTGAATGAAGCTCTCTTAATGATTTACTTATTTTAATTCTATTGAATGAAAGATTTAAATTTCAAAATTACACAAACTATAATAAAGTAAACAAAAAATTGATTTTGTCAAAAGTATTTGTACACATGTACATTTTCACTTTTATTGGGTAGTTTTTCGATATATATATATGAAAACTACTGGGAAAATCGATATGTTTAAATACAATTTTCTATTAAGTAGGTGGAAATTTTGTTTTATTTAGTTTTAATAATATGTGTTGTGGCTCTAAAATGAATCTGGAATCATTTATTTTATTATTATTTAATTACACGATAGTTAAAAATGGTATTGACACAGAATTATATTTTTAATTACTTTTAAAATATATTGAAATACCTATTTATAAATAACTGGATTTTCATTTTTATTATAAGTCATCAAATTATTATACTTAATCCAAAAATTAAACGTATGTATGTGCACCTTCCGGCGCACAATATATTGTGTTTTTATTTAATGTATAATACTTATACCAGTATACCTATTAAAAAAAAAAAAATGAAAGTTGATCCAAAAATCAGGTTACTAAATAATGGTTGTTTTAAAATTTTATAATCAGGTTTTTCACAAACATATGCTTATACGTTTAATTCTTATTTCAGCTTCAAATTTCCACAATATAGTTTTAAGAGGACGCTATACGTCTGATAAGGAGTTTTGTATAGACAATTTTTATACAATTTTAAGAAAAATGAAAATCCAACAATTTAAAAATATTTAATTATATTTTAAAAGTAATTTAAAAATATTCACGTGCCAGAGTACCATTTTTTATTGTTGTGCAATCACGATATTTGTTAAAAATCACGTTCACGTTCTTTAATTTCAACTTTCCTCTGTATAATCGTAGAATCAAAATGTACACACAATATGAAAGATGAAAATATTTACTATGCCTTATGCTTTTACTAGGTATAAAAAAAAAATCATGGAAGGATCTAACCCCCACATCCACCCTTTGTATACACCCCTGTGTAAATGTGTTTAAATGCTTGTTGGCCGTGTTTAGTATAAGTATCTACATCGTACATATACTGAATTTTTAATTTATAAAAATTAACAGTGAGTACACACATATGCTCTTATATTTTTATGCAATTCTCCCCACGTATTAATAACTAATTAAATATATCTACTTAAGTACCTAATATAAAACATGTAGTTGTCATAAAATTAATTATTTTTGATATAAGATATTTTTAAAAATATATTACTGTTACCGATAAGTGATCTAACTCCCTCTAAAACTTGATAAAGGTGGGGCGAGGCGGGAATTTTTTATTTGTTTATTAGGATATTGCTCTTGATCATTTTTCCACTTATTACTTAAGTCTTTCCTTAATTTTTCCACACATTAGGTACCTATATTAGGGAAATATTAATGTATTATATGCATTCGTATTATTGTATATTTTTTATAGTTTGATATATTAAAAACAGTTTAAACGGTTATACGTACATAAAAAATACACCATTTTATAGAAAACAATTTTCTCCACAATTTTTATTCTTAATTTTTATGTTTTACGATGAATAAAAGCAAGATATTTACGAAAAAATCTATTTTTTTAAAATAAAAATCATATTTAAAAAAAAAAAAAAAAAATTACATTTAGTAATAGTTGTATACCGCGAGAACAGTCACTAGAACACGAAAAATGCATATTACCTTTTTTGTAGATAATTATCTCCTCTACCAATTTCATATAAGTAAAACTTTTTTGTTATACGACAAATAAAAAGTAAGATATTTACGAAAAGGCTATTTTCGTGATTTTGACCTCGAATAACCTTTGAGTTCTAAACTATATAAATGGGGACATTTTACATGTTATTTATAATGACATTATTAAGGTGTATGCAAAAATTCAGCGTGTCTCTACTTTTTCTTAATTTGACTAGGCTATTATTAATACTAGGCAAGGATATTATTAATATTAGGTATCTACCTATGTCCTTTAATATACCCAGTGATTAAAGTGAAAAATAATTGCAGGGGGGACTAAAGCAAATGAAAAAAAAAGAGTTCCTTGAACCGTTAAAGTTTAATCAATTTTGCTTTGTAATTTTTTGGATATTAAGAATCTCTTAAATAAGAACAGTCAAACAATCAGTAAAAATATCAAACAGAAAAATAATACATAGGTAACTATTATACATAATGAATTTTTGATTTTCACCGAAATAGTTTTTTTTATAATATAGATCTTGTAAACATAAATACCAGTTTTTAAATTTTTTTATTTAATTTTTTAATATTATGTACAAAACAACAAATTCTATTTTAATTTTCAAATAAACATTTAAATCTATTGCTACTATACTTTAGCATTCATAATATATAACATAAGTATAAAACTATATAAAAAAAAAATAATCAAATTCAGTCTTAAGTGGACGCTACATCGATACAATTTTTCAATGAACAACTTGCTTTAGCATTTTTTATTTTATTAACTTACAAACATATTAGAAATACGAAACAAAAAAAAATATAGCTAACAACATTACCTAGCGACTGATGTACCTAGGTGATTTTTAATATGTATGCATTTTTATATGTTTTATGAGATGTTAAAATATCGATTTTTTGATTTTTCTAACAACTCATTAAACGTGCATATATCAAAAATACACCAGTCGCTAAAATATTTTGTTTTATATAATTTATTTTTTATTTTACAATATTCTTAAATTGCTAAAAATAAAAAATGCAGAAATATATTATATTGGTGTTGAGTTACTTGTAGAATTATTTTTATGTGCATAAACATACTTTTTAACAAATATCGTGATTGCACGACAATTAAAAATTACATTGATACAAAACTATTATTAAAGTTCTCTAAAAATATATTTAAATATTTTTATACTGATGGATTTTCATTTCTTTTTAAATTTCATAAAAATTGTCTTTACAAAACCCCATTAAAATTCAGATGTATGGTGTCATCTTAATAAATAGGTATATACTCGTATTTAAACCTAATTGTTGGTATATGGATAAAATATAATGTACTTAATAATATTATGAAACTAATGAAACTATATGAATAATAAAAATAAAAATTCAATCTACATTAAAATAAACCTATTATCGTCAGTACGGTCATATTATATATAAACCGTGGTTCACTACCAAATTTTTGTTTTGCCTATATAAGTAGGTACATCAAATATTTTCATTTTTTTTTAACTTTTATTGCATTTACACGTAATTTTTATGATTACTAAATTTAAACTAAAGGGGACGCCAAACTTAAGCTAAGCAAAGAAGGGGAACACGGTCACCCCACTTCTGAATATATTACTGAATATACCTATACTATAATCATGCGCAATAACATGACAATAACTGATATTGAATAATATAATAGATAATAATAATAACAAACGTGTATAATTCATTATACATTTTTGCTGCCCAAAATAAAATTTAACTAAATAATATATAGTCGCAAGCCTTCTGTGGCTGTAGCTGCGACGATCACAGTTCATTTTCGTGTAAAATGTGGAATAAGTGAGTGTATATGTGATTATCATAAAATGACAACATTAAGAGGACGTCGCACTGAAGATTTTCAACGGTAAAAACATGTTTGCGCAAAA
This sequence comes from Pemphigus obesinymphae, assembly GCA_025469235.1. Lineage (NCBI taxonomy): Eukaryota > Metazoa > Arthropoda > Insecta > Hemiptera > Aphididae > Pemphigus > Pemphigus obesinymphae. The sequence continues at coordinate 9,373 of JAIPRL010004148.1, forward strand.
CAAATGAAATGGCATTTTAAAATAATTTTAAAGTTAAAATACTTATTGTAAAATTGATAGAAAACAACATTTTTGAGATAACCTCATCGGCATTTTTTCAAATAATATGTTTAAACGTTCAGCGTCTTAAAAACGGAAGAAAAATTGTATTTATTACCTTTGATAACGAGCTTAGTATTTAGAAAATTGTAAAACCCCCAACGACGTTATCTCTAAAATGTTGTCGTCTACAAATTTTATAATAGGTAGCTGGTAGGTGCTATAACTTTAAAATCACTTTAACACGCCATTTTATTCGTTTTGAGTAAATGTATTTTTAAACAAATATCGTGATTACACCACAATAAAAATAGTACTGACACGGGACTAATTTTAATTACTTTTAAATTATATTAATATATTTTTTGATTGTTGAATTTTTATTTTTCTTAAAATATCTAAAAAAATTGCCTATACAGAACCCCTTAAAAATGGGGTGTGCGACGTCTTCTTAATATCTATAGTAATAAATAATTATATTCGTAGACATTTTGTTATGTTCGTAGGTAGATAGACACTTCGTCCATTTTACAGATAAGAAACGGTATTTCCGGCAAGTTACACACACTAACAATCATTTATTACTCACACATTCATACGGCTAAATATGCTTGCGAATTTTAAACTGCCTATACAAAACTCCTTAGAAACTGACCGCTTTCGACCTATAATAAATATAACTATTAATTACATAAAAAAGACCCGAAATAGTTGGGACTTTGGAAGACTTTGAAAGGAGAAGACCACTAATCACACAAAATGAAAAATAATACATGACATACGAGAACTACGAATTTGATAAATAAATAAATTTAATTAAATTTATCCAGGGAATATGACTTTTATCTAATATACCTATTCGGACAGATAAAATTAATTCGGTATAACGTTATAGGTACCCTGAAATTAAATATGATTGTAAACCCAAATTTTGAAATTATACTCAGAATTACACAGTTTTGCGAAATTGGCTCAATTTTCATCTTCTATCATTCTATCTATTCATTCTAATAAAATAAAATTAACATATAGGTAGATAGGTACCTACCTAGTTTATTTTTAAAAAAAAAGTTTAAAGAATAATAGTATTTTTTTTAATTTAATAAGTAATAATCTAAATTATTGCATTAAAATAAATGGTATTTACTTAAATTTACAAAGTAAATATTTAATATAATAACAGTATTTAAAAAAAAAACCCCGACCCTAAGGAACGGAAGCACTTCGTTCGTTGTGTAGGATACTGGTTCAGTTATATATATGTACCGTACGGTCCATACGTACTTATTTTCATAGGACAGAACTTACTTAATTTTTGATCTATGTACTGTTGTCCTAAAAGATTGTGCTAACGTTAAGTACATCTAAATATATTTATTTTGATCATTTTCAAAATGTAAACAATTTTATTGACTTTTTTTTATTAAAACTCTGAATATAATAATTCATAACAACCAATATTATCTAAATATTTTTATATACCTATACTTACTCACATTAATGACAAGTTTTTTTAAAAATTTTCACAAATCCGCCTATACCTATAATTTATTTTTTCTATTTAAATAAAGAAATTATTTTATCGATGAAATTCTTTTTTTTAACTCTGTTCATCGTTAATGAAAGTAAAACACATAAATTACATATTCATTTCTAAATTCTATTAATGTATTATTTACCATGTTTAACCTTTTTACCTACCTTATATTTTAAATTTAATAAAAAACACATCACAATTAAATTATTACATTTATTTTGTACTTTGTAGTAGACGTTATATATTAGTAGCAGGGTTGGGGAGTACCATAGATATATGTACATATATCTTTGATACTTATCAAAGATACAGTTGTATATTGTATCTTGTATCATGATACATGTTGTGAAATTATCTTGTATCCTGTACCTATCTAGATACATATTTTTCAGTGTCGTGTCTTTTTATGAGAAAAGATACAAAATACAAAAAAATTAACAAAAATCAAATTTCATGCAATACCTATATATTTTATGAAAAATACATTTTTTAAAATTTTTATTCCTAACTCATATCATAATAATAAAACGATAATTTTAATACGTTTCGGTTTATAATACTTATAATTTTATAATCACTTAAGTATCAAATATAGGCACTTGAACACTTGTGATTGAAATATTATAAAATATAATTTAAAATATTACCTATTATTTTTATTATTTTATAATATTTCAAAAATAAATAATTTTTATATAATGTAGAATATATATATTTTTAATATAATGTTTTGCATAAAATTGTAATTAAACAATATTTATTCAAGTTTATTTCACTCTCCTATAAAATATTTTGATACCTAAATGGCTAAATGGCTATATAGGTACACCTATATATTAAACATTTTTATTTTTATTTATATGATTATAATATAATGTAATATATTTTATTTGTATATTGTAATTAATAATTATTTTAAGGAATATTTAACATACTTAATTAGTGATGTTACGAATTGTTAGATTTTCGAACCGAACTGAACCGAACCCGGGGTGTTTGAATAAAATTTGAAATAGTTCGGTTAGGATTCGGTTTAACCTAAAAATTACCTAAAAAATTTACATATTGTCTTATTTCATCTTATTTAAAATATATATATATATATATATATATAAGAATCATATTTTAGATAACTAAATCTGAGTTTAAAAAAAACTCAGTGGATGCATTAGCATCCACTTCCCCCTGCATGCGTCCTTACCAAAGGAAATAAAGGAAACAACATATCGGAAATACGAGAATGTAAAGCTGCTATACCACTGCATTAGACTTATGCTTATTACAGTGTATATACTTTATACAGTGTGTTCTTGATAACTAGTGGTTGAAGTGGCACAAAATAAGTGGTGGAATGGCAGATGGCTCATTAGTTCATAATCAGAGAATTGATATAAAATAAATATATAAATTCTCAATTAAATAATAAATAAATCCTTAAAAAAAATCGTAATGAGTAAGGCTCGGGAGATAAAAAATGTTTTACTTATTATTTTAAGTTTGTAGTTAACTTATAAAGTAAAATTCATTACAGATACTTAATAGTAATCCATAGGATAACACTTTTTTATTGAAAAATGTCCATTATAATTTAAGTTGAAATACTTTAAACCACTACTATACTGCACCTATAGGTATTTATATTCATAAACATATTTTAAGTATGCTTCATAATGATTCTTCTAAATACTGTTTAAGCTAACACCCATAATATAGAATAATTTTAATACTTACCTACCAATTAAATTTATTAAGATTTTATGTAATTTATTTTATTAAAATCTATAATAAAAGTTGTACAGATAATATCTGTATATATATATATATATCAGAATACCATCCATATACCTACGTACATATTTGTTTTTAGTTTTATGTTACCTATCTTACTTATGAATCTTAAAATTATGAGTACCTACAGGCTACAGCATTTAATATTCTTAAAAAACTAAAACTAACTCGCACCACTACACGTGAATAATATATAAATATAAAATATGCATATAATAACATAGGTAACATGTTACTTGCAAGTAAATTGAGGACAGAAAAATACTCAAAAAATATAGAGATATTAATATAGGTAATATAATTTATAAAGACTAATTTACATAATTTCTGTAATGAAAATATTAATACCTATGCTATTACTCATATAGTCTAAAAATTATCAAACATTTCCCCCCTTATGCCCCTTATTGATGAGAGACTAGAGAGTGGCTAGTATATGCTGCTATATATGAGTATTACCTAGTGGTGAAAATTTTTTATATAGAATACTATAAAACTATAATTTTAATTGATTTTCAGGAAAGGTACATATTTATTTGGGTAGTATTCTAAATATTATACCCAAGTCTATGTATTTACAGAATCGAATAAGAGTTTTCAGCCTTAAACATAAACAACAATTTCGAAAATCAACATTTAATTTTTGAAATGGTTAATTTTGGAGGATTGTGGAGGCAAAGGAAATCAATTAATTTATACCGATTAAAATAAATCAAACTAATATAAAAAATAAATAAATAACAGTTTCTCGTTATATCAGGTGTTACTAATAAAGTATAATACACAGAAAAAATTAGTAAAATAATAAATTTTTTTCGAATAAATTATGTATATAAATACATATAAAAGTCATCACTATTGATAAAATTATAATTATTAGACAATCACTACTAATAAGTATACCACTCAAAATTCTGGAAAGAATATTCCGGCACGTGTACAAATTTATATTTAGTAAGTTGTCCTTAAACACCAAGTAGGCTTCAGATAAAACAAAGAACCTGTGAAGCACGTGGTTTCACTCACCACACTAATAATTGAAGAGGATTCCATATAAAACGTGAAAAAAGTGAAGCGTTCGTAGACTATTCTGTCACATATAAAGCCACGAGAATACATGTCCTCTTACGTAAAATTATTAGTCATCCCATGCATAGAATTGACAGAATGCAGACACACTACAAGCTTTAAGTCTACGTGGACAGTACATTTTGTGAATACTTACGATAATTATGTTATTGTAGTACTTTATCATATTTTTGTAATAATTCTGAATTTTAGATTTAATTAAAATATTGAAATTTATATAATGTTGATTTGGGCACTTATTACCATACGAAAAATAAAAATAAATTAATAAATTTAACATTTTCAAAAAAAAAAATTTTTAATGAATGTATAATATTTATCCTTAAAAGTTAAAATTATTTTGATCCAGTTTATTGCCTATAAATGTATAGGTACTTAGAGAAAATGTTAAAGGAGCACATTTTAATTATTGACTGATGTAGGGGGACTGAATCCTCTGTGTCCCTCCACTTTAACCCCGATTTTACAACGCACATATGGTCTTTAAGCCCGAATTCTGAAAACAGTATAAGCTGCGTAGGTATTTATTTACGTGTAGTGTGGCAACCGATATAGGTACTGAAATGAAATTTTGATCACACGTTGTTGATACAAAAACAGTCGATGTTCGTTTTCTTTTTACGCATAATAATTCATAACAATCGTAATTTTTGTTATTTTTTTCTAACCTATTTGTTCTTGTTACATTAAATGTTGTACCTAACTGTTATTATTGTTATCATCATCATTACTATTACTGTCATTAGTATTATAATCAAAATTATTATTATTATTTATTATTATTATACGACACGATGACGAAAGTTGACGAATTGTCACAAATACATTCTCTAAAACCAAAGTTTATCTTTGGGTTGACCACTGTGTTATCAAACAATTGTTTTTTTAAAAACGATAAACAGATCGTTTATCTGGCCGCAAGTGCCATCGTCATACACAACATCCAGGATAATACCCAAAAGTTAATATACTTAAACGAACCGGAGAAAACCATTACGACAATGGAAATCAGCAACAGCAAGTACTACTAATCTATAACGCCCTAACTTAACCACAGATTGGAGTATTATTTTAATGAAATTTTTTTATTTTTCAATAATTTTATTTTGAGTATTCTCAAAATAAATGTTTGCACTATTATTACAAATTTAACACAATACCTTCCAATAACTACATATTTATTCTAGTTATTTGCTTATATAGAGGCAAAGGCCGATACCCTTGAGTGATATTGTGGGTATAAATATATTATAAGTAAATGTTTAAAACAAAAGAAATTAGAGGGCACATGCCTTCCTTGTCTCATTTTCGATCCGCGCTTGCATACACAAAGAGCATTCAAGTACCTACCTAATCATGATTTATGTAAAGTGGTGTTACGTTATTTTTGAACGAAAATCATTTAAAAGAAAATTTTTAAAATCTATAACTAACACGGACTCTGATTTTTTACTTAATCATATACTTATAACTTTCAATTTATTCGGTAACTAAATTATAGTTAAAATAGAGGAATTAAAAAAAGTCTCGAGTTGAAATAAATGTATGAAATTCGTGGTATGAATTCGTTCGGAAAATACAAAATAATGATAAACTATTGTTACGTTTGATTAATAACATTTGAACAGATTTTATTTTATAAAAACTAAACATAGACTGTTTTGTCTAATAATTATTTAAAATGTGTTAAAAAATTTACACACAATTTATGATTCAAATAAATAAAATAAATAAACAAATAAAATAGGTAAATCTAATACACTATTGATCCAAATTTTAATTTATTGATTTGGTCTGTCCGAGAAATCACTTCACCAGGAACATAAAGATTTTATTTTATAAATTATTAAAACCATTCCCTAAGAATTATTCAAAATAAGTACCTATTAGGTTAAATTAACTTAAATTTAATTTGATTTTTCCTTCTAGAGGAATTTAATTTTGAATATAGTATATATTAGAAGATATTTTTTGGAAATTGATTCCAATTATTACAGATATATTGATAAAAAAAACTCACAACAAAAATTTAAATAATTTGTGGTAGTGCTCAAATCCCTACAACTGGTTTCTTGTATACGTACTTGCTTGTGATATTATCAATTTATAATCCTACCAAGAACGAATTTGGCTGTAAAAAAAAATGTGTTATACATTTATGATGAAATTGTAAAATGAAGAGATCTAATGCATCATGCGTGGTATTATTAAAATTATTAAGGAGAGCATTTTTTTTTGGATTTAAATCCTAATATTATTTTTTACCAGATACGATCAAAAGATCCTCTTAATTTAAGAGGTCAATGAGAAAAAAAACATACAAATACAATATGTGAACGTGCTAAATTCCCAGTTTCTAAATGTATAACAATAATTCCATATACAATTTGTTTAATCTACTATTGAACTTATGCATAGAAACCCAAAATAAAAAATATTAATATAAATTTTAAATATTGATTTTGATGACCACAGCAACGGATTGTACTTAAGACAGACAGACGGACATTAGGAAAAACACACTTTTCGACCGTGCTAGATTTCCCATTTACTATCTGACTAGTAACTATGAATAATAAAATGTAAAAAAAAAATTAATTATCAAATCAACAATATCCATCGTAATTATGTAATGGAGTCAAGTCAGGGTTCCATATCGTACCACTCTTATTTAATTTGTAAATTAACAATATTAAATCTTCCAATTTACGAGTATGCTATTATTTGTCGATGATCTTAAATAATTTCGTATTATTAAAAACCTCTAATAATGCCGTATTGATTGATTGATTTAAATAATCATATATCCACTTCATTCTTCTTATTAACCATTATTAAATTTTTTAAACCTCAAGTCATTAGAAATAAGAAGAATATAAGGTTAGATCTTTGTTTCATTTTCAAGCTGCTTAATGGAAATATTTATTGTCCAATACTACTTGCCAAATTTTTCGATTCCTAGTCACGGTACTAGGCATCTTTTATGTGCCATTTCAGTATACTATATATGGTTAGTATACTGACCATTTTTAGTTAGTTAGTATTAATGCTTCTGTAAATAGATGTATGACAATATTGTAAATAAGTATAGTGTTGATATTTTCTCGTGCGTAAATGAAAATATTTTTAATGTAGATATATCTAAATATTTTACTATTATATTCTTATTTAATAATTGTATAGCTATTTAAAACCATATTTATAACACTATTGCGAGCAATTAATTGCCCGTCTAATTAAATAAATATCTCCGACTATCGTTTCGAGTATAATCAGTTTATTCGGAAATCAAGAAACTACCTACTCAAGACACGTTTTTATATTTAAAACACATTGTAGTTGTGTAATAATTTTGCCCGAGTCAATTTATTGATTCGTACCTTTATGTGTATGGTATAGAAAAATCTTGGCCGTAGTCGAACATGGTAATGATCGTAAACCGACCATCAGCATATACGATTTGGTGAAGTCCGTACATTTGCAGCGGTTGACCATACCGTTAAAGATGGAGGCTGACAATTTTATGAAAATACAGTTTTCCTGCGACGACGTGTATCTGGCCGCCCTATCCGAAGAACCCGATTACATAATGTATTATTTCAATTGGAGAATGGCAAAAGTCGATAGTCGAATTCGAGTTATTAAACCTCCACTCCTCCTGGGACCCGTTTATGACGTGATTTTTTCATATTACATCGATAATAATGATGCCTCATTTATAACCCACCCAGGACCGGTGACAGGTAGAGTTCTATTCATAAAGTGTATGTCCACGTAGAGATTAACATTTCCCGCATTAATTGGTTTTTATCCACAAAACTCTGATGAAAATACGAACTATTAAGGTGACTTACCGTAATTTCGATTAATAGAACTTAAACGATTGATGATTTTGTTTGAAAATAATTGTAATACAATTATAAATAAATATATATATTATATATATTCAATATTAGTGACCACATGAAATTTTTTTACAACAATCACCTTAGATAGGTATTGAGTTTCTGAAAATCTCTCTTTCTCCCCATTGGATTTGATTCTGCAAAATTTCCCATATGCAAATACTTCACTGTACCCACCGACCAAACGTGTTATAAAAGGCTTCTGAACAATAATAATTATATTATAGAATATATTAAACCAGATGTTGTACTCTCGGGGTAGAACAGAGATTTTCCAAATAACGAGACTTATTGGAATAGTTAGTTGACATTTAGTAATATATGCATAGAAATATAATCACACGAATATTTAAAAATATTATCATAATCATAAATGCCCATGATTCTAGAATATCCTATAGCTATTTATTTTTTTTTTTTTATGAGTAGCTTAACGATTTTTTTTTTTATAATTATTTGTTACTTATCTAATTAACTTCATCAAGTCAAGAAACTGTAAAAAAACTGAATAACTCAGTTACTTGAACTTAGTAACTTATCCAGCTTTAACCAAAATGATGTATTTTGGAAAAGTACTTGATACAAATATTTAAAATACCTATCTTACTCAATATTTTTTTCTCTCATTTTTTACATTTTATTTAAATGTATTATCAACTTTATACCTACTGTATTAGGTATATACTATTGATAATGATAAAGTATATATCAAGTATAGTATTATCAATAGTATATACCAAATACAGTATAAAGTTGATAATAAATTTGTAGGAAATAAATTTAAATAAACTATAATAAAAATGAGAGAAAAAAATATTGATTAAGAAGGATTTTATTTAAAACATTTGTATTTAAGTACTTTTTCAAAGTACACCATCTAGTTAAAGCTGGAAAGTTACTAAATTAAAGTAACTGAGTTATTCCGTTTTTTGACTTGATTAAAAAAAATTCGTTAAGTTACTCATAAAAAAAAAAAAAGAAAAAAAGAAAACGGAACTTGTTAAGTTACTTCTGGCTACATTTTAATAACACGTACCTACCTACTAAATGTAAATAATATGTTAAGATGATATTTAGTATAGCATTTATTTTTTAGCTTTGAACTATTATTATATAGGTAGGTAGGTACTTACTATGAGTATTACCATATTATCACAGGTCATAACCATGATAGTATAAATTGTTTTATTTATGATCGCAAGCCAAATATTTATGTAACTATAGAGTTTGGTCTCGTTAAGTCATTTTCACCATAAACTTTACGAAAAGCATAATATAGCAGTATAATTATTTATAACATTTTAAAATTAAAATGTTTGATATATAAAAATTTTGTTATGAAAGTCATTTGTTAGTTTGATAACATGTAACGAATTAAAAGTTAATAAGGAAGAAAACGTATTTTCAGTAATTAGTTACTTTTTATAACTTTGTTACCTACTCGTTCCTTCTCAGCTTTGCATCTGGTTTAATATAGTAATCTCTGACTATTACTTAATAATTTGTGTACTAGATGGCAGTGAATCCTGAAAACAGCAACAAAATCGTTTTCGTCGGCAACGAATTGTTCCGTGTGTTGAGGAAGGGTGAAGTGGTTTGGAGGCAATATGGATTTCATCGTGCCAGCAAATATAAATTCACTGCTGTATGTTGGTTGACTCATATTAGGTAGGTATAACCAAGACGGGTCAGCTTTTTAAAATCGTATTAAATGAAACATTTTCCCGGGTCGGAAATTTCCTATATTTCCCAAGTATAAACATACGTTTCCAAATGATTTTTGTATAAATTCCTCCGATTCCTTTTGTATACATACATAAAAAATATATATACCTAAGGCTGGGCAAGTTAACGATATTTTTCAACTCGTTAAGTTAAGTTGAAAGTTACTCGTATATTTTTGATTAATTTTTAAAGTTAAAAGTTAACTTTGAAAAAAAAGTAGCTTAACTTAGTTAAAAGTTAAAATTTCCTAATTAGGAAAAAGAGTCGATATACCTATTATATCGTAAAAAGGTAAAAAAGGATGGTTCAAAAAAACTACTCGGGACTTCTTCTGCCTGAAAAAGTTTATATATGTAAAAATAAAAATACAACACGTCATTTTACAACGCATGCATAAATAAGAAATCATAAAATAACTTCTAACTGCCAAAATACCTACATTATTGTTTGATTCGCACTAATGTAGTGTAAAATAAGCAGTACCTACTACTTCAATATATTTTCTATACTGGATGGATATAAATACTATCCTCCATGTAGTTAGAAAGACCGGGCTCAGCCCAATATTCGTGAACGTCCAACGTCGCGGCGTGTGGGTGAGTGGTAGGTACATCGATTATTAACGAACATGCTATTCTAGGTACCTACTAAAATTACGTATAAGTACCAAAAAGTAAAATCCCATTCAAAAATTTGCATTGTTCTTCGAGCAAAATTTAACTTAATTTAGATACTTTTGTATAAAGTTAACTTAAAGTTAATACGTTAATTTTAATAAAAGAGTAACTTATTAAGTTAAAAGTTAATCTAAAAAAAAGTAACGCGTTAAGTAACTTAATTAAAATTAACTTAACTTTTTAACTTAATTTTAACTTTTAACTAGTTAATGCCCAGCCTTGCTTATAGGTATAATTCGGTAACTATAACAAGTTTATTTGTTACTTTTCAAATTATAACATTTTTTTGTTCAGATTGGTAGTTTTCCATTATACGCTTAAGATTATTGTTAGGAAAATCAAAAAATAACTTCTCAAAAATATAATTTTAAATGAATTTTCTACCAAAAAGCTTTCTACCCGAAAACTTTCACTCGAATTTATTTACTCCCTCTCCCTCCCAAAAAAAACTAAAACTAAAAAAAAACACATGATTTTATTTTATTTTATTTTATCAAAACATTCCTCACTCTGCTCGGAATTTAAAATAAATAGATTATTATAATCTACTAAATATATCGAAATATTTTGATTTGTGTAAATGAGATACTTATAATTTATATGAAAAACAATCCTATTCCAAGTTTCATTAATTTGCAGGAAACTAAAAATAAACTTTTTCTAAAAACATTTGAATCAGTCGTTTGAGGAACCCGACTAGTCCAAAAAAATGCAATCATATTTTATTATGGTGTTGGATTCTTCATATGTAGATCTACATATTTCAAGAGAATCCCGACTTGTCCACCATTAAAAGTAGATTTTTATGGCGGCAAAATTCGGAGGAATCCAGAGAAACCCTAATAGTCCAGGGCATATCGGCGGGTTTCTCTGTACTCTGTAAACACACGCGATACGTATGCGTCTGGTCGGTGTACACGCAACGTGCATGTCCCAACCGGTCTGCTATCTATTATATATTTCAATATTTTCCAATCGTAAAAGATAAGCATAATAATACATATTATGTATAATTATGTACCACAAACGTTTTATTTCCAAATATTTCCGTCGTTTACTTGAAAAAAAAAATGTTTGATCCTAGAACATTTAAAAAACGTAAGAAAGGTGTAAACCAAAAAGAGCATAATTTTTCAACGAAGAATCATGATTTCCTCATTTCAATTTTAGTTTTTATAATAATATAATGTTTTTATAATGAACTTTTTTCAAGAATTTATTTTAATTTCTGTATTAAGAAATTTAACTTTTCAGAAATTTCTAAAAAAACCCGACTTGTCTAAAAATAAAATTGATTTATTTAGAATTAAGGGGTACAAAAGTATATTATTCTCAGTAAAACTATTTTTTCTAATCTTTTAAATAGGAAAAATGTATCAAAGTCGTCAAAAACAATAATCACCGAATAAGAAAAGTTTTTTTTATTTTTCCAAAAGTTTGGGTTTTGGGACATGTTGGGTTTCATTTATATTTTCTCGTGAATTAAATGAGATTGTATTTTACTTATAGCCCAATAATTACTGTTAGTTTTATCAAGTATGGAGCTTTTAAGTGTAAGTTTATTGTCAAATAGAACGTGAACGACAACGAAGTTTATATTTTTAAGGAATTTAACAATTTTCAAATTAAATTAAAATATATTAAAATTTCGATATAAACTTTATACGATTTAAGTATAATACTCAAAATTCTAATTTATTTCGGTCTGCTATAAAATGAACATAATATAAAATTCTATGAATCAGTGATATATACATATAAGAAAAAAATATATTTTGTGAATAATTGATTAATTAAAATGAACGACTAGATGAACGCGTTAATTTTTTTAAAGAACGTGAGTGTGAACGTGTTTTATTTAAATAAATTTAAACATGAACTTGAAAAAATTCATTTTGTACGTATTGAACGTGAACGTGAACGAATTAAATTTTTATATGAACGTCCCGAACACTGATCGAAAGGTGAACTGAGGAAACCACTGACTTTTATTAAAAGGCCGTCCAAACATCCAGCACCCTCTGGCCTTTATCTTCGCTATTTGTTTTTACTTATAATGATGGTATGCAGTGCTCGAATTTGTTGGGGGGGGGACGTTGCTTAGGGGGATTGAACTCCTCTATACTATTTTTTAATATTTTGAGAGCACCCTTACCAATTATTGTTTACATTATACGAATTATATAGTTTGAGGGAACGCTCGTTCATTGAAAGATCGAGAGTACTCCTTGTATTTTTTCAATTCGATCACTGATAGTATGTTATCTATTGTTTCGCTTAGAAACGAAGATACGTCTTTTTTACGGACATATTAAATATTATTTTCTGTTTTAATTATTTTCATGATTAATAATGAATTTAAAAACAATAATTAAAATATATTTACGGACATATGTAATTTACGACATTTTATAGAATTTTAGCAGGCACTGCTGATGGTCGGGTGTTCATAGTGGAACTCGGAGATATTAAAGCAGTCTATCACATCCAGACCATTATCAATTTTGACCCGATAGTTAATACTCATGATCCCCTGAACGTTGGACCACTGTCGGCCGATCGGGACATGTACATCGGATCCTGTATGCTCATAAAAACTGGACTGATGATTGTCGTTAATAATTACTGGATATATTACTACAAGCTAACGTCTGATAATACGTATGTTAATTATTATTATAAATTATAATTAGTATTATCTATATACAGGAATGATTCAAATCAATAAATAAAATTACATAAAATATGATAACAACGAGTCCACATTATTTTGTTTGTCTTCAATATCGGTATATAAAAAAATGTCTGGTAGCAATATAACTATTTTAGATTTACCGAAAATATATTAAATACCTATTCCTCAAAGCTAATTGAAAACAATTAAAAACAAGTCAAAACTAGATTTTATATATACGATAATAGAACCATTATTTAAAATAAACATGTTCATTATTCATCCTCTAAAATCAATAATTTATTCGGTATGATTTATTTAACTTCTTTACTTCTATACTTGGAAATTTTTTACCATTCGCTCTTTACTTGTAGCAAATATATTTAATAGCTATACCTTTAACTGGGTACTTTACTCTTCGATTGCAGTCTGCCTAATTGTTACGAAATAAAAAATGGAATTTAGTATTTTTGAATTAGTTCTAAAAACTTCTAAACATGAGTAACTATTAGTTTTCTATAATAGTAAATCCTTGGTGCATTTTTCCTCTAGTATATGAGTTCCTTTTACTACCTTTTATTGTTTTGATGTATGCTATTGGAATATATTTTTACTAGATAAAAGGTAGTATATTAATAATAAAATCCATAAGTACTCGAATATTATAAATAGTATATTAAGGATAAATAAAATTTATTGATAATATATAACCTAAATGCTTAATGATAAATTATCTTGCTATATAGTAGACTTAGTTTTATAGTAAACATTTCGTCATTAGACCTATTAGATCGTGTAGGTACCGCAGAGATGCCCCTCGGATGGACAGTTATCGGTTATCATATTGTGTGTCAAAGTTACATAAAAAACTGATAACGATTAATCATTTGCATAATTTTCAAGGAAGTTAAAATATAATTCATTACAATATTGTTGTTGTAAAATTTACAGTAGATACTATGAGGTATTGAAAATTACATCTAATTAATTTAAAACAGTGTACGTTATAATTTTCCATGTATTTTGATAGAAATTAGAGGGTAATCTGAAAGGTTCTTGTCGTATATTATTATGTCCATAATCTTATGGAACAGAGTAGTAATATACTTATAATATGTTATGTTTATTTTATTTTCACTATATAACGTTAACCATAATATTTATGTTAGGGTGGTAAATTTACAGTACATAAATTACATAATGTACAATAATTATTTTATTAGATTTAATCCAAGGGTCAATTTGAAGGGGCATGGATGACGTGGCGATCGTCCTTCTTGAACTTTTTATTATCATTATATGAGAAATATAAAATGTAATTTGAGGTAGAATTATTCTATAATTATTCATATTCGTTATCCTCCTAAAATGAGCTTCAGATCCGCCACTGACTTAATCAATGTTATAAACAAAATATATATACTATAAACTATATAAACTAAAATAAGCTAATTTAACGTTTCCCGCCATTGGGCCAAAAATTAATATTATAAATATTATAATTGATAATATTTATTACTGTACAAATTATACTTCTTGGTGTATCTATAATATGATAAGAATCAGCCCCTAAAATATTATAATTTTCGTACTACACATTTAATCTATTTTTTTCTTTGGATGGCATTTTTTATTTTTCTCGTCAATATTACAATATGTTAGAAATGTATAATTGACTAATTCGATTAACACATTTGCTAATTTTGTACTACACAAAGTGTGTCGTACTACACTCAATTTTAGGAGCTGATAAGAGTAATTGACTATAGAATGCAAAATGTCTACTATATATTGTCTAAAGTAAATAGTGTGTGTACGTATACGAACAGTTATATGGAAAACATACAAATCTAATAAAATTATGTTTTTTGTTTCCCGAATATATATAGGTACATGAAAAGTAACGTTTTCCAGGTATCCCGGGACAAAAATCTGGAGCAAATGTTAAATAACCCCGAGCTGCACGTGATAAATACGATGACCGTCAGTCCAAAAAACAAGATTATGTTTTGTGTGACCAAGAGACGCCAGCTGTTTTGGACGATGATTGAAGGACAACCGATGGAAGTACGTAATTCTAAATAAAATACTAATTATTTGATGTAACTAGATACACTATTTTGTTAACTGTACAATCATGTGATGGGCTATCATAACAATATAATCATTGACCCGGATTTAATTTCCGGTCCGGATGTAACATTTTCTTGTTAAAAAGATTTTTAAAAATCATGTTTAATAAAAATTACCTAATTATAAATATTATAAAAAAAATGCACGTACATGAAATTGCCTCTTTCGCCCGACTGTAGCCGATTCACTTTGGACTTTTGCAATAAAAACATTTTAATAAATTTTTCGCAACTAATGATAATATATTATTTCATTTATTTTGTATTATTTAGGTATTATTAGTTTTTAGATTCTGGATAGAAAAAGGATCTCCTAGTTTTACAATGTAATTTATTAATAAATACTGTATCTACAACAGTACGACTGGCTGCTAGGTCAAAAGTCAAAACAGTGTAGCAGTCATTTTCTCAATAGTTTTCTGTATTTAAAGGATTAAGCGTAAAAGAAAACTCCGAAAATAACCCAAAATATTTTATAAGTATAAAAATAAATAAATCAAAAGACTTAAAATGTTCACCAAATATTTACTTGTAACAGTACGTTGACATGATGCAATTTTCAAAAACATTTTTTGCTAATTTATAAAAATATTTTTTGAAATATGATTTTTTTCCCGTCCTGATTTTTATGAAATAAAATTGTATATTATTTTGTTAATATCAATAATAATTTTATTATAAATATGTTGTAGTATTTTTAATAATATTATGTTAAAAAGACGTTGCACCCATTTTAAGTTTAACAAGTTTAAAAAAGAGGTAAAAAGGAGAACATATCCTTTTTGTAAAATATTGTTTATATTGTTTATCAAAGAAGTTACAGCGTTAAAAAAAAAAAAAAGGAAAACTTAAAACGCTGTAACTTCTTTGATACACAATATTTTAATGATTTTTAAAAATGTTTAAATGTTTTAAGTTAAAAATAACGGCATTTCCAATAAAATAATAAACCGGCACTCAATATTATACCTGCAGTATATTTCAATTGTTATTATAAGCAATGGTTAAGAAAATAATAATAATAATAATAACAATTGACTTTAAGCTTTTACTATTTTTTTTTTTTCCACTAACCGAGTTAAAAAAAAAAAAAAATACTTTTAACCTGCCCAGCGCTGATAAATGATTAGTTACGCGCTAATAATAACACGCGGATCGTGTGGTCAGTCCAAGATCGAGATTTTCGGCGATATTCTGCACAGTGGCGGCGTGTCCGGCCTGTCGGTTTGTGTCTGGAAACCGTTGTTCATGACGTGCGGGACGTCCGATCACACGGTCAAGCTGTGGGACTACGAGACGCGCTTTGGTTTGCTGACGCAAGAATACGACGAAGACGTGCTGGGCGTGTCCATGCACCCGACCGGCATGTACGCCGTGGTGTCGATGGCCAGCCGGGCGGTGTTCGCCGTGATCCTCCAGGACGAACTGGTCGAGCGGAAAACGTTCGACGTGACCGGTTGCCGTATGATGAAGTTCAGCATGTCCGGTCACATGATCGCCTTCGTCGTCGACAACGTTCACATACACATTTACTGTACGACCACCTTCGAGAAACGTTTTGAGCTCAAAGGTCACAAGGACAAGGTAAGCGCCGTAGACCTAATGAGAGTGGCCAACCACAACGGTGCCGATATTCGTATCCGTGTAAATAGTAGGTAGTGCTGAGCACCTAATCCCGACCGATCCGTTTCTGGATGACGAATCCGGATCGATCCGGATTGATAAATATGCTATCATCCGTTTAATGTCCGGATCGCAATTACAATCCAGATTAACGGATTACCCGGTGAATCCCGATTACATGGTTAACGTTATCGTTGATTCAAGATATCACTAGAAAATATTTTACAACTTTTATGAAATACGCGCAAAACAAACAAATGATAAAAACAACCACGATCGAAATACACGTTGACCATTTTAATCGTATTAAACTCTCATATAAGTCGATTATTATATTGCCGGATTGGATCCGAAATCCTGATTAAATTTACAATCCGGATTCGGCGGATTATTCCCATAATCCGGATCGATGGATTGGATCCTAAATCCGAATTGACGGATTAGACCCTAAATCTGGATTTAATCCGTAATCTGGGTAAAAACGGATTGAATCCAGAATCCGGATTGTGTATTTTAATCCGGATTACGAATTGGTCAAAGGAATGCTCAGCACTAGCAAAAATAGTGCCTAGTTCGTTTTACGAGTCCAGTGGAGTGATTGGCCACTTTTTGCTCCGTCGTGGTATTTTAGGCACTGCCTTTTTATATATCTTTTATCGTACATTGATGGGTATACTACCTGGTAATTATTATTATTTTTTTTTTTTTTGAGGTGCTTCGAGACGGTCGATATCATTTTTAGACTTTTCGCTATGTAAAATTGCGAGACTGGCTGGTCCGGTTTTAATTCTGTACAAAGCACAAGATCGTTTAAATCTCTTCTAGGTTTTAATCGAGGCGTTTTTCGAAATATGAATTTTCTACTCCGGTATGATTAAATACGATTTTCATATTTTAAACATTTTGTACTTGAGGTATATCTAAAGCGGAAATTCCTATTCTGAAAAACGCCTAGATTAAAACCTAGAGAAGATGTCAAACAATCTTAATCTTTTTACAAAATCTAAATCGGACCAGCCAGAATGTCACAATTTTGTCACAGCGAAGGCAATTTTCTATTCGAAAAAAGATTGCCAATATATTGTATAGATACATACAGTGTTGAAATTAGATAACTAAAATGTTATCTGGAGAAAGATAAAAGATAAACTCATTCTTATCTAGATTAAAAAAAATAATTTTAAATTTAAAAAAAAGAAGTTTTAATATTTTTAAAATGGTTTATCAAAATTAATAACCCAATAAATGTATAACATATAATAAAATAATAAAAAATTATTTATATTATAATTAATAATAATAAAAACTCGAAAATTAAATACGACTTAATACTTTATTAATTATTATACAATATAGTTATAAGTTATAACATATTAATTATTATTCATACCTATATTTTCCTTATCGCACGTCGTTGTCATCGCACGCTGCAAGAGTCATTTGGTATATACACATTTCAATTTTTATGATTCTATTCTCGAAAATATACTATGTAGCCAAGTAGATACATTTTATACAATTGGCGTGTAAAACTTGTTTATGCCACCGATAACAGTCGTTGCAGTCACGTTATCGGTGACAAACAAAAATATAATACAAATTAAAGACACAAGTCTATACATTACACAACACGTATTTTTTGTATATAAGGACCTACATTTTGAGTGAAAGAGTATATTTTCGATAAAAAAATCAATACTTTTGTACATTAAGTACTTAAAATTTTATCTAAAAAAATTTATCTAGATACATTTGCTTAGATTGGTGGAATTTTTATTTAAGATAATTATTTAGAAAAGTCCTAACACTGAATATATATTACTATATATATTATGTAGATATTACCTATATTAAACTTCTTAGAAACGGATCGACTCGAACCGTGAACACTAAATCAAGGGTTATTTTCTCCAATTTATTTAAGAATAATTTATTTATTTAATTATTTTAAAATAAATTGGTGGTGGGGTGGCTGATGAAAAGAAACTTTTTTTTTAATGACCTCTAATGATGACCACCTGCAGGTTGAAATTTTCAATTTAAAACAAAAAAAAAGAAAAAAATTTTTAATAAATTAATCGAAAAATTCCTACGCACTTCATTAGAAAATGTCATTATAAAGTTACAGTTAAAATTTGGAGTTGATCGATCGAAAATTCAAGTCACTAGTTGGTCGCCGGCCTTGAAAAACAAAGATTGAGAAAAAGACATTTAAAGTTTTAAGGAATTTTAAAGTTTCATTGTTTACCTTTAATCTATAATGCTTGGACCATACAATAAGCCTTCCAAATGAACTCAAAATTTAAAAAGCGAGCATTCTCAAACTACCTGCAAATTTTCATCGTGACTTCACTAAAAAATCAACTGTTTGGACTATTTAAAAAATTTTCCCTCGCATACAAAATTTTGTATATCATTTTTGAATAGTTCAAGAAGTATTGGCTTAAACTATTAAATTATATTGATTAACTTAAATTTTAAGCCAATAAAAAAAAAATTGTCAAAAAAAAAATCAACAAGGTAGATATAATAATATATAAATATAACCCTTAATTCCATGTTAGATGCAGATTTTCTATAGTGTCCAATTCCCCTCTTCAAAGTTCCTGCTGTTCTTATTAATTTGCGTATCATAAGCATTATTTTTGAAATAACTATTACACAAAATTATCGGACAAATTATTATTTAAAAAAAATATAACAGAACGTTTAATATTATTATATATGTTTTAGATTACAGATTTTGTTTGGGCTGAAAATGACTGGAAGGTGTTCTCCTGCGACTGTGATGGTCGTATGTGTCGGTTCGACTTGTTTTCGGGCAAACACGTACTTGATATTATATTTCGAAATAAAATTCTTAAAGGTATAGCAGTGTCTTCAGATTCCAAACAGATCTATATAGCATCACACGACGGCGAAATTAGAGAAATGTACAATAGAATGGTTAGATATTTGTAGAAAATAAACGTTAGATATTTATATTTATATTTAGACCAATACAAAAATTACTTAGAAGATAAAAAATAAAAATATTAGTGGTCTTAAAATCGCAGTAGGTCAATCATTTTTCTATTTAAATTAATATTACACATGAGTGCGTGACGTCATAAAATCACATCCTCCGAAGGCATCATCACACGTTTAAAGTAGTTATGAAAAAAAACTATAAATCTGGTAAATTAAAAAAAAAAACAAATTTTTAAAAAGCTTACATATTTATCTAAATTTTCGTATTGATTATATAATGTGTTATACTGTTAAAAAATAAATACATGTAGATACTACGTCTGTAATATTATAAATATTTATTTTAAAAATATAATTTTTCGTAAATTATATTCTATTTTACAAATTGATTAACATATATATATATATATATACATTTTAATCCGAGTAAAAAACGACCTAAATGAATCGAGGATTTTTCCTAACGAATATTGTATGTGTAGATATATAGGTATGTAATAATATGTAAATTGTGTCATTGTTTTTGCTATTATGATTATTAGTCAAATTTATCTTTATCATGTGTATGTATGGAAATATATAGGGACGTTAGGCTGGACCGAAAAACTAAAAATATCGATAATCCAATTCTAATAACAAAAAAGTTACAGTTTTGCCTCCTGAATATGAGAAAAATAATAAAAAATTTTTTTTTTATTTTTAGGTCCCTCATAAGGTTTGAAAATTGGAAAAATTGGTAAATTTTGGTCATTTTCATGTTTTTATTTATACATATTATAAGTTTTCTTGGTTGTAATAACTTTAAAGTGTTTTTGCTTAGTATCTTAAATAATGTAAAACGTTTATTTTAAAATCTTTAGGTGGCACATTGTACCTACAATTTTGGGATTTTTGCAAAAATGTGTTGTTTTTTTTTTTATGTTTTTGTTATTTACGATTTCAGAATTATAATAAATTATGAACAGCTCTTTGCTTGTTATGGAATCTTAAATTGTTACATAACAACCCAGAACTTACCATAAAGTCCTTCAAGTTCCACTCTACCCTTTCTTGTACAGTCTACAGTGTATGTAAGTCAAACACCACAGTATAGAAGGTAGTTTGTATATTATATATTTATGTATCTATACAGTGTATGTACTATGTGATCATACATGTTTAACTCTGTCGATTTGCTGTTATATAAGAAGTATTAATTTCAATAAATAAATAAAAAATAGCATAATAATTATTATTACAGTAGTAGGTAAGTACTAGGTATATGCACTTTTATTTAATTATACATTTAATCAATTAAAACTATATTCAAAATAATGTTATAATACTATAAAACTAATGTTAACATTGAGATAAATACGTACCTATCCTTTTAGAAATATATTTTTAAAATTTATCGAGTAGGTAAATGGCTTATTTTCTATAATTATTTTATTTGTGTGATTCATGTACCATATACGTCACACGTATGTTTTAAATACGAGCTGTCCGATTATATTATATTTTTATGATTTTATGTGTAATATTCATCGATTTGTTTTTAAACAAAGAAATAAATCAACAATTTTAAGACTCCCCCGCCAAAATTTTTTTTTAACTTTTAAGTATTTTAAAAGTATTTTATTTTTTTTTATATTTTAAGTATATTATCACATAAAAAAAAAAATCCAAATTTTTGCGTTTTGTTTTTTAAACGACGTTATACTACATATTACAAAATTTATATACGAGACCATTATCTATTTCGTAGCATTGTTTTTTCGAAATTTAAATTTTGTAAAGAAATATAACTATTTTTAAATCCCAATTATTTATATATTTCTCTTTACAATTGAAGTTTTTTTAAAAAGAAATTGTTTATTTACAATATCGAAACTTATTTGAATAACACTTTTTGTATAAATTTAGAATATTTTTTAGACATTTGATTATCTCTGATAATAAGATAATCAGGGGGTTCAAAACTTAATACTCTAAACCAAAATATTTTTTGGTGGTAGTATGCAATATACAGGCAATACTAATTATATATTTTTTCGAATATGCGTTTTTACAATTAGTAGATTGAGTACACGATGAGATAGTATGTACTACGAACAATATCGTTTTAATATCTGAAACTTTTTATGTTTTAGACAATTCGTCACAAAGACCTCAAACACGGTCCGATAAACTCCATACTGCTATCTAGGTCAGATAAAATATTATTAGCTACATGTCAGTACGGTGAATTATTGTCAGTAGCATTGCCGATCAAATCTGAAATCAAATATAAAGAATATGCTGTGCACAGAAAACCTATACTTAAGGTTAGTAATAAATAATAGAGCGAAATATATCTGAAGTCTAGATATTATAATCTATATAAATGTATTGTGTCTTGTATGGTATATTTATCAGTTATGATTCAGGTATTGGTATTGAGAAAAATAGATAATGTGCAAATTGAAATATTTTGAAACTATTAGTTTATAATTTTCACATCATTTTTTGATAGATGTCTACTTGCTTTAACTGTATATTTAAAAAAATATGTATAGGGCTAATGAGTGAAATTTCGTATTTTCAAAGTTAAATGTTGCACGAATAAAAATTAACTCTTGTTAATATGGTCAAACGAATGTTGAATGCTGTCTAAAAATATCCAACTCTACAATTAATTTTTTTTCATTGATCCCACGATTCATCATTATCATCATTTTTATAGATACAACTGACGTTCGACAATACGAAATTGATCACTTGTTCAGAAGATGGCACCATTTGTATATGGAATGTGGAAAACCCGAAAGAAAATATTACAGATAATACGAGTATAACTAGCAACTCAAAATTTGTAGAAGAAATACTCATTTCAACGAAACATTTGGCAAATTGTGCCAATAGAATTGCAGAATATAATGCCCGATCTCAATTATTGTCTAAAAGAATTGTGGACGGATCATTCGAATACGATGGATCTCAGAAAAAACAGGATGTTATGGATTATTATAATAGACTATTTCTACGATTAGATAGACATCGAGAAGTAAGATTTTCTTAATTTAAGTATTACGGGTTCAGAACCTAAATTTTCTAAGGATGTTTATTTCATTACAAAATATCCCATCCATATTTAATTTAAAACTTTAATCTCAGCTATAATAAATTTTCTAATATATATATATTAGTCTTGTAAAAGATACTTTTAAAATTATATTTAAATTGAGATACAAATACAACAAAAGAAAAGTATTTAAAACGTATTTCAAATACTATTCGGAAAAAGTAATTATATGAACAAATACAGATACTCGGTATGCATTGAAATGCAGATATAAATACTTAATTGAACGGCTATGAATATATTTTTGAGATTGTCGTATTACTTTATTTTGTTTTTTGTAAATTTTAACCTTTGAGTTCTACTCAACTAAATCTTAGAAATTATTTGATGTGAGAAATGATTAATAAAATAAAAAAGTTTTAAGTTGTTTAAAGTTCATCATCAAAGGTCTTCTTCTCCTCCTACGCCTTCTCTTCCAATTATTTGGGGTCATCATCAAAGGTGAATGTTAAATAAAAATCTATTTTTATTAATAATATGTATAGAACCATATACAAAAAACTAAATAAAATAATAATAATAAAACACATTAGTCTTTGGTCGATAATTTCAATATAATGAACAGGTATCATATTTATATTTGAGCACTTGTGGATCATTTATTTAAATAAAACAAGACCCAAATCCAAAAAAATTTTTAAAAACTACCTACGATACTTACTTCTATGTATTAATTCAGTAGTTATTTAACACTGAAGATGAAAACATTGTTTTCGAAATACGTATTTGCTTACAATAAATAGTAAATTTTTTTTGTGCATTTGGGTTTATTTAAAATGAATACTTTATAATTTATTGGAAGAAATTTTATTAAGTAGTACTTAATTGAATAAAAGTATTTACATTTAAAGTAAAATACCTATGAAATATTATTTAAAATGTATTTCTTATACACAATATTATTTAGTTTTTGAGGAGTTATATTTCTAAAATATAATGAACCAATTCGCATAATTATTTAATAGGTTATAGAGAAATAAAATATTCTAAATAAATTGATATGATCTCATGAACAATTGTGAAAATACTGTGTTACAACTTTTTGGTTTTGACTCCATAGTATACAATACAGTATTGGAAAAAAAATCTCCTGAATTTCGTAGTTTGGTAAGAAAATAATTGTAAAATGTATCATCGCTTTATTTTTCAAGTAAACTGTTAGCCATATTATAAGTTTACTTAATATTAGGTACATAACTATATTATGTTATAATTAGGGCCCGGATTTATATGCATTTGCATGTTTTTTCTAAACAGTCTAAAAAATAGCTAAATAAGCTACAAGTTTGAATTATAGTCAATAGATCCGAAATATAAAGTTTTATCTTGCATATTTTGCCATTTTTTGACATGTCCTGCATATTTCTATATTTTACGATTTTTCATCACATATATACAGGGTTTTAAATGCATAATATGTAATATTTTGCTTATATTAATTAAAATAACATATTTATGGTTATGTTTATAGTCTATGTAATTTGACGAAGTCGTTTTCTTATCTTATGTGAGACCTATCGGGACAAGTAGTAATCTGTTATTGGGTAGGTTTTCATGAATCATACATTAGTCGTGTTTGTTTCTTCGTGTTTGTCGTGATCCCAGTGGGCGTAATTTGCATTCGATTTAATTTATTTATATTTAAAATGCCGAATATCAGTCCAACTACGTCTAGTAGACTAAACAAATTTGTTGCCGAATATAAAGATATTTTTTCTACAGATATAATATGAATTTATAATAAAAAAATTATATCCCTTAAATTATATTCTACATAATTACAATAAATACCTACACATTTACAGGCATGAGCTGTAGATTTTTAGTATTGTGATAATTTCGGGTTGTAAGTATATGAGATATTTCTAATGCCCGTGAAGTTGGCCCACCCACATTAGCAAATCATTACCAAACCTTCACCATTATTTTGTAAATTATTTGCAAGAATTTACATGTCCATTTTTGGAATTTGTAAGCACACGGGTTTTCCATAAAACTTAAAATATGTAGGGGTGGGCCAACTCCACGTATCCCATCCATGTCAGCCTAGAGCTTCGAAATCGGTACCAAACGATAGATTTTAATTTTCAAGAGATTGCAAGTGTATTTTTGGAATTTGAAAGTACACCGGTTTTAAGTAAACTAATTAAAATTGTAGCACTTATTTATTAATAAAATACTTCTAGTATTACAAATTTAATTTTAGAAGCTAATAAGAATTTTTTATTTTATTATGTGGGAAATACATATTTTTATTTTTTAATTCTTTAAATTACATGTTTATTTAAAAAAAAAAAAAAAAGGAAAATCAAATATATCCAATCACATTAATGTTTAGACAAATACAAAATAAAATTTAATATCTATATCTTATTACCATATATACCATTATTTTATTAATGGTGATTACTTACAATATATACACTAACACGCCTTGTCTGCAATCAGCTATTAAATTGCCTATACTCAACTCCTTAAGAATACACCATCCGTAATTATAATTAAAAAATAATTTGTTTTTTTTTTATATATATATATATATATATACCTACCCTATCAAAAATTAAACCTAAATACTTAAATGTTATTGTACGACTGTACCCAATATAATAAATAATAATTATTACGTACAGTTTGAAAAAATTAATAAAATTAATAAAAACGATACTTGCTATAATATATTTATTTCATTATATATATTATTATTTTTTGTAATATATATTTTATTTTAAAATTACAAATTACATAAAAAAAATGCCACGCGAAATGTTCTAGACCCTATAAAATAATATCCTGATTTAAGGATAAAATGAAAGTAATAATAATAAATTACTCAATATTAAGGGGGCCCAGTCGGCGAAGGCCACTGATTATGATGTATTTTCTAATATTTTATGTATTATTAACTACTGACTTAACAATTAATATTTAAAGAATTAAAGTAAAACTGATTTAAGAAAATAAATGACTTGACGGTGAAACGGAAACTGAACATGAGCAATGTTATTTTTATATTTTAACCCTCATAATTTTCAATATTTTGCTTTTAATGACCATGCCTATATCAAGGTAATTTACAAATTAAAAAATGTATTTTACTTTAATTATTGGTTTTATTTTAATTTTGGATTTTATTCCTTTCTAATCATTCTTAGTCACTTTTATAAATTAATTACATTTGTTTACACTTTCTTGCTCTAATATTATTGCATTTAGAACCTCTTAATAATATTATAAATGATCAATCAGATATTATATTATATTACACTGTACACAATAATATTAAATTACAATAGCCATATTATAGTATACAGGTACTTATTTTAAAATAATCTATTTTTCACAATCAATTACACAGGTAATTATTCTACGTATTTTACAAGACTAAGTATTTTTTCTTATTACTCAAAATATAAAGAGAACACTATACCATGATTTTCAGTAGTGAAGAAATCTATGAAAAACAAACGATATTATTACTTTTTGCTTTCTAATCAAGTTTTAATCAATATTGATATTATGTATATCAATAATTGTAAATATCGATATTGGTAACCCAGGTAACGGTAACTACGGACAGACAGACAAACGCAACGAATATACAAGGTATCTGAACTTATGTTTAGAAAACAAAAACTATTTTGCGCATAAAAAACTAACAGAAATAATGGTTGAACTGTCAAAATGTTTACAAAACATACAGGAGTAGGCTATTTTTTTATTGTGGTGTTCTCTCTTTTTTGATAACATTATACTCAGTAATAGTTTTATGAAAAAATGATAAAACATTATTTACAAACAAATAATTTTAATTGTGTAAGTAAAAGATATCAAAAATAAATACGCTACGAGATAGATAAAGTTCTTTTTTATATCAAGTAAAAATTTGAAAAGTGGTGTATAAATACGGCTTGTATAGTTTTGTCCCACGAAAAACAAGTACCTATAGTTATTACTTAAAGGACCATACAACTAAAAATTGTAAACATTTTTTATTGCATAAATAAATAGTACATGAGATATGATAAATTTCTGTTGTCGAATCATTGTTGTAGGACAATTATTTCTCTGTGTAAAGACAAGTCGCGTTTTACGCGTGACGTCATAAAATCACACGACGCGGCGGCGGCCTGTGCTTTTATACAGGAATGACCGACTTGGCTTAAGTTATTTGTTTATATTTTCTGTTCTATTCGATGAAAATAAAAAAGTAAGAAAATTTTCGTAAGTCTGTGTGTTTTGCTAAATTTTGATGTACATTTTGTCGTTTTAAAATAAATATAATACCCATAGGCGTATCCAGACTTTCTTAGCGGGTCATGTACTCATCCCCCTTCCAAAAAAAAGTTCAAAATTTTTTTTGTTTATCATTTTCCTCTCATAATCAAGTAATTAATTGTTTCAAAATTCAAAGTACTAAATTCTGAATATATAAAAATGAAAAACATTAGTGACTCAAGTCTTTCATGAGCCATTACGCTGCAAAATTTTGTTTTCACGATGGCCAATTTTCAAAATGCACGTTCGCACGAACTGCAGCTAGTTGCAGGAATGGTGGTGAAAAGTATTATTACATTATAAAAATATACAAAAATTTGTTCTATCATTTGTAATTAGGAAATTAATTCAATTATTAATCGTCTTAGAAGTTATAGTTGTTAATTTATCAATTAAATCTAAAATAAGGTGCACTTCGCTCATCGGGTGGAAGCACTTATTGGATAGGATACCTACATATTCTTGGTGGATATATTGCATTTGAAAGCAATGATAAGTCATTGAACTTGAAAAAATTATTTTTACATTTTTACTTTATTTTACTAGGTACTAAATTAAATATTCGTTGTAAATTTCAAGATTTTAAAGTTATTATTTTCGAAATTACGTAGAAATAAAAAATCTCGATTCCACAAAATTGTATTTTTGCTGTTTTTTCGTCATTTTTGGGTAGTTTTTCATTACACATTAAAAAAACAAAATTTATAATAGTAGATATAATTTATATTAGCTACAGACTACAGACATATAAATCTTGTCATGAATATATTTGTAATATAGCACAGAACAGTGGTAATTCAGACAAAATTTAAATTTTGCGGCTGATTTTGCAGTGATACCGTGCCTGTGTATGATAGGAACGACACGTAGACACGCCTATGGAGGCCAGCCATATAAAGTACCACCTTGTATTGTAAACGAAAAAAAAATGAGAAGTATGTCCTAATCCACCAACCGCAGCGATCTCAAATGCTCAAATGTCTGTTACTGAAATAAATCTATTAAATACGGATATGACAATCTCGAAAGTAAAATTAATTTACGTGTGTAATAATTTATTTGTCGACAATTATTATTTTGCAAATTGTAATTGTAATTTTTATTATTTTTTTTTGGACATAGGTAAAAACGCATATTATGTCACTGGTAAAAATATACAGAAAAAAGTGTTAGCATGCGGTCCATCGGAGGCAGGTTTCGTTGTTTATCATGACTTCCCCAGTTACTCATCTGGTAACGACAATATGTAATGTTTATTGCTTAATTTAATCTATTATTTTCATGAGGTTTTCAAAAAAAATTACGTTTTCACTGAGAATGAGAAAACACGTCGTCAAGTTGATCGGACGGGCCGACGAAAGGGACGTACCGTATTGGACTTTAATCAATTCATGGGGTTCACAGTAGGGGAAAAAATGGCACGTTCAGAATTCGCAAGGGTATAGATGAGTGTAAAATTGAAGAAGAGATGACAGCAGTCGAATCATTGTACTGATTATTAATCACATAAATTATGGTATCTAATTTTGTACGGAATATATTTTTTAATTATTTTGAGTTTTTATGTATTATTTATCGTGCTTATATTTTAATCATAACTTGCATCCAATATTGATTATATTTTAGTACGTATACTATTTGACCAAGAAAAAAAATAAAGTTTCACTATGTATACGTATATCATTAAACCCAAATACTGTGCAATTATTATTAGTATACTGCGTACCTAAATATTTAAATTTTATTTTTTTCCCATGTTAGAGTAGAATATGCAAAATATACTACATGGTTTCAACGATCCACTGAGAAATATAGTTCTGAAACAGAGAATGTATCCCAATTTACTTTATTCATATTGCACAATATAATAATACAAGCGCAATGATCCATAAACTGTAGGATAATAAATTGTATTGTAGCAGTTGCAAAATGAATTATTATTAATATAAAATATGTATACATTTAGTTGATATACAGATTAGTTTTTAATTTTGCTTATAGATAAATGTGTATATAAAGGAAATCAATTACATTTTTAATTACCTTTTCAAGAAATAAAAAATAAAAATTGTACGTACAATATTACGTTGTATCATGGAAATATGTATGTATATTGTATCCAAAAATGTTTATGCAACTCTTTGAATTTTTTTCATTTATAACTTTATACACAGTGTAATACATAAAATAAATCTTTATATTAAATATTATACATTTAATTTATTAATTTATTATATTAAAAATTGTATCGATATAATATATAGGATATTAGCTATATTAGTTATATATATTTTAAAATTATGTAAATGCATTTGAAATAAAAATAATTTTAATAAACAATAAACGTGTGTAATGAGCAAATATATTTTATAGTACTATTGAGTAAAATTAGATATAATTACTATAAATATTATATATAAACTATACTATAAATCTATACAATTATTATTTAATCTTAAGAGGACTCCACACTAATAATTTTTAGTGAAAAAAACATTTCTACAAAAGACAAATGAAATGAGTTTTTAAAGTGATTTTAGAGTTCAAACACTTATATAAAAATTTATAAAAAACAATATTTTGGAGACGAACTTATACAGATTTCGCAAAATATTAGTTAACAAAGAAACTACAGCGATTTAAAAACGAATAAAGAAGAATATTTGTACATTCGACATTGTGCAATAAAATAAGAGAATGATAAATCATTTATGAGATCGTATCCAAAATATTGTCTTTTAAATATTTTATAATATGTGTTTTAACTTTAAAACCATTTTAAAAATTATTTTTGTTTGTTTTTCGTAAACTTATTTTTGAACAAATGTTATGGTTACACAATAATAAAAAGTGGTATACGGATAAGGGACTATTTTTAAATTACTTTTAAATTATATTTAAATATTTTTAAATTGTTGTATTTTTATTTTTCATGAAAATTCATAAAAATTTCTTATACAAAACCCATTAAAAAAAGGTGCACTGTCATCCTCTTAATTAATTAAAATAAAAAAAGCTTACAATAAATTAAGGATAATAAAAAAGGAAATCTTGTGTTTTAAGAGGATGTCGCACTGAAGATTTTAAATGGTTAAAACATGCTTACGCAAAACAAATGAAATGGCATTTTAAAATAATTTTAGAGTTAAAACACTTATTATAAAATTGATAGAAAACAAAATTTTGGAGATAAATTTATCGGCGTTTTTTCAAATAATATGTTTGAAAAAGTTACTGTGTCTTAAAAATGGGGGAAAAATTGTATTTTGTACCTTCGATAAGGAGCTTAATATTTAGAAAATTGTACAACCCAAAGAAGTTATCTCTGAAACGTTGTCATCTACAAATTTTATTATAGGTGTTATACTTTAAAATCACTTTAAAAATCAATTTTATTTGTTTGGCGTAAACGTATTTTTAAACAAATATCGTGATTACACCACAATAAAAAATAGTACTAACACGGGACTATTTTTAATTACATTTAAATTATATAAAAATAATTTTGATTGTTAGATTTTTATTTTTCTTAAAACATCTAAGAAATTGTCTATACAAACCCCTTAAAAATGGAGTGTACGACGTCGTTTTAAACATTTCTGTTAATTTCAATATATATTCAGAGGTAATCGCCGTTCGGAAACAAATACGAGATAATATTTTGAAAAATGCAATCCTTAAATATGCGTACAAATATAATATGTACAGAACTATACATTACTGATTGTGAATAACAATAGTCAATATATTTTTTTTGAATATAACATCAAA
>JAIPRL010004149.1:0-40669 GCA_025469235.1 Pemphigus obesinymphae
TATATTATTTTTTATAATATATACTTATTTACTATATATATTGTTATTTTTTTATAATATATATATTTTTTATTTTTATAAGAGTACCTATTAACATTTTTTATTGATTCATTTTTATTTTGTTTTTCAATATTTTATTTTTTAATAAATAAACATATGTTTTATATTTGTGACTAATTTATAAAGATAATATAATGTATAAAGTTTAAACTGTACTTTCTTTTTCTAACGACTAAAAACTGTTTAATGGATATTTTTGATTAAATAGTCAATATGAACTGGTTCCACTAGAGAATACAAATATATTAAAAACAAAAATGTAACAAATAAGTTAGAAAACGCCTGAAAATATAACGATATCGTAAAGGCTATTATTATGGCCTACGGGTGGTTACTGGAAGGTAAGCTCCGACGCGCTCAGTAGGTGGAAAAAGTCAAATAATTTTTGTGGGAGGGGGGGGGCGGAAAGACATTAGCACCCGGGCGCCAAATTTCTAAATACGTCTCTGCTATGCATTCATATAAAACATTATTGAATTCATCTTATACCTATAAATATAAGTGTTGGATAGTAACTCAACTCAATTTGCACGTTACTGTAACGCAATTACTTTTTTGAGTAACGCAGTAGTAATTGCGTTACTCGTTATTCCAATAGTAACGCAAATGTCACCCAATTACTATTATAAATAGTATGAATAGTGTAAATAAAGTGTTATTTTTGAAGTTACGCATTTTTCATAATATTATTGTGAATCATATATGACCAAGAAAATAATTTATACCGTCCACATTCAGTGACGTCGCGGTTGTTTTGATGTGAGCGCTTACATGTGCCGATGTGCCAAGCAAAACGCAGCGGCCGCGGTATCACGGCATATCATGATAGACAAATTCATTGATAATGATTAAACACGTGCGCAGTATGTCCACGGTTCAATTCTGTACTCGGATGATGCTACTTAAATGTGAAAAGCTAAAACGTAATAGTTGTATTATTCAACGTTAACATTTTTTGGAAGAAAAGTCACTTCGTCGCTTTCGAAATCATTCAGTAACTTGATACAATAATTCAAGTAACATGAACGTAATTGGATTACTCGTATTTAATGTAACTTGTAAATGTAATTTAATTACTCTCAAAACTGCCTATACAACTAGATAAGAGATATCCTGATAATATCTGAAAAAAAGCCAAACGGGTAAATTAGTTGCGAGTCATGCCGGCACAAAACGACACACGGTCGACCACAGAATCATTAGATAGCGTTAGATAATTCAGATTGTTAGTGGTTCAAACCGGTATTTCTCGCGTATACTACAGAATTCACACAGTTTATTTTTCGGGGAAAGGAACAAAACACAACTAAAACATCGATAAATAAAGAATAATACTATATATACATAAAACGCTAAAATTTTAGGCGGTGCACTGCGTTTGCCTGAGTTCTATTACACGAACTGCTAATGATTATTATTACCATCAACAATCTTCTGTATATTAACCTTGTAAATTGTAATTAAATATATATTCTGGTCTCATGACTTAAAATAACCATTTTTATGGCATACGAGTATACAAATCTCAAAACATAGAGTTGCCTAATGTCTGTGAAAAAATTTTCAAATTTTCAAAAAAATGCTGATTAAAATACATAAAAAAAAAAAAAAAAAACAATGAAAATTTTTTAGAATTATAATTTTGAAAATGATGATGAAATAACCATAATTAATTAATTTTGATGATTACGTTTTTTCGTAAATTTTTGTTTCGCGTGAAAAATAAACTATATATATGGCAATTCGAAAAATGACTTTTTTAATGTATCAACTTGTGAAGATATTGAACCAAGTTTTCTTGTCGAAATGTTGTTTCCAGAAAACAAAAAATAAATATCATAATTAAACTGTATTTAGATAAATATTCAATACCAAACCCTAAATGTATTTGAATGTCAATACAAAAGAATCAATACATTTTTAGCTCCTTGTACTTGTTATTTTATTATAATAATAGATTGTATATTTAATACCTTAATTCTATAAATGAAGCACGTTTAAATAATTTAGTCATTTTAATTTTACCAATAATAAAAAAAAAACATTATGATAAGATACGATTATTCTTAACACGGCGAGATGGGTGATTAGATAAATTATATACATTCGGAACAATATTAAGAGCATCATCACGACTGATTTCAAAAAAATAATAAAATAATATAAAACAGGGCTTGAACTGATATCGTATAAAGAACATTTGTACTATTGGTTTTAAAAATATATACGAGTATTTAGATTTAAAAAAAATAAACATGATTTGGTAACTGCTCTTGGGAAATCGACAGATTATAATTTCCTGTGGACTGAGATGAAAGGACTGTGTCTAGTTTGAGTAAAAACAGATCTCCCGTCGAGTCGGTACCTAAATTAAAATATATTATAAACTAAAAAGGAAATTCCCTCAGTCACCGCCCGTTTTACTTCTGTATAGAGAAATATTAATAGTATATTTTTCGAATTTTTTTTTTTTTTTAATTAAAAAACTATTAGGAAATAAAAAAAAAACTACTCTGAGAAACCCGAAATTGAGACAAAATATAATATTATTAATACCTACCCTCTAAGAATTGCATTTTGTTGATAGTACCTATCTCGTTAAATTTACAGTTTTACCTTCCATGTGCAATCATCATCTCAACTAGATTTTATTTAAAATTTTTATTTATTTTTTTATATATTAACGTTTAACGGCAATTTACAATGTGGTAATAGAGTAGGTACATACTATATATTATGTATACAAACTTTAAAATACAAGTAATATAGTTAATGAGAGATTATACATAGATAATTCAATTAAAGGGAGATTAAAAAATAGATAAGTGTAAATAGAATTAAACATATATATTGTATAATATATAGAATCATAGAAGAAAATCAATATACAAAACTGATGGCTTGAAATTTGTTTTTTTGAGAACTCATAAATATTAATCTTCTTTGTGATTTTCTTCGATATAACTATTATAACCTACTATTTAGATCCTTCGGCACTTTTACTATTTCTATTCTCTTTACTCTCTGTTCGTTGCTATATAATACTGATATCTAACGTAGTTTTTATTCTTGTTGGACTGTAAATTTAGTGCACTAAAAAATTTTCTAATATGCATGCATTTATACAATTACAGTACCTACAACACCGATTATCCGAACGCCAATCAACCGGACGAGAAAAAAAAAAGATTGGCCTTTTAATAACTCGTAAATCATAATTAATCGTAATCGTATTTCGTCGTTCCTCATAACCGTTTTTAGATTACTTAGATAAAGAACAGGTTTGTAAAATGTATGTTATTGTATTTAATATTTATAGCGTATTCATTTTCAATTAAATATACATATTAAAATAAAATTATTTGTTTATATTGTTACAAATTTCAAATTATATTACATGCATATAAATAATAAATACATACAATATATTCATACGATTATACAACTTTTGATATGTCATATTATGCCAATCATCCGGATATTTGCTTATCCGGACCACACTTGACATTGAACACAAAATTTAACACGTATAATGTGAAAAACAAATCTCAAAATAATATTCAAGTTATTTAAATATAAAAGTGTAGGTATTCAAATTTCTAATTATATAATATTGTCAATGTCTTACATCACGATATTTTAATAGTATTTACATAAAATATTTTTAACTAACAAAATTGTTTAAGAAAAATAAAAGTGAAAATAAATGAATAAAATATAATAATAACATTACGACATTTTTACTACGCGAACTTAGTACCTATACTAGATTTATTTATAAAATAAAATCAACGTGTCTTTTACTTTTTGCCAAATCATCAATAACTTCTTCAACACTAATTTCCTCGTCTCGATGTATATTTAACATGGGCAATCCATTAAGTCCATTAAGTCCTTGACCCCGAAGATATTGTGTGTTTAAATCAAATTGTTTTAAATTGTCTAGTATTAGTCGTGATAAACATTTTCCCGATAAGCTATCTGTTGGGACAAACTGAAGGAAATCTTCACGTAAATTAAGATATTTTAAATCAATATATCGAATACAAATGGATACTTGTTCGATACCAGCTATATCCGATGTTTCGTCAACAAGAACTGTAAAACATTTTGCCTCATTTATTCTATGCACTATTTTATTGAATAAAACTGAATTACATGATTCAATTATAGCATTTCGACTATTCGGGCTTATATACTTTATATTACCAGAGCTCTCTAGATACGTTTTTAAAGATTCATCGCCACGAGCTCTATAACGTATAATATTATGAAAATTGCCATCGTTAATATCATTATTTTCCACAGAAAATTTCCCAGAATCACGATGACCTCTGAGCGATAAATCTTGTCGGCCACATAAAATAATTGCTTCAATTATAGGTGAAATATTTTTTCTATTTTCTACGATTTGTCTAACTCGAGCAATATCTAATTGGTATATATTTATAGATCAAAATCTAAAAATTCATATTTTTTTTCATATTTATGAATTGATCTGCATCGAAAACAGATTGTCTATGATACTGAAGTGTGATATGGTTTTTAAAAATTTCCATTGCATGTTTCCAACTTCGAAATGGTTTTCTAACTAAATCACTGAGTGTTTGGGAATTTATATCCGCTCCAGCTTTAGCAAAATATGCTACACAAAATATACAAAATGCACCATCTAATTTGGCAGAATATGCTAACCAAGAAAACGTATGTAGCCATGAGTATTGAAATTTTAAATTTTTGGGTCGTTTATCTATACCACTGAGTATAACTTCAATAGGAAATTTAAAATTTGGTTCAGCTAAAATTGGCGTAAAAAACGCTTCCAACGTTTATGAAGAATTTCTTCTCTTTCAACTTCAGTTGACGAACGGTTATAATAAAATGCGATATCAAAATTACTGAATTCATTTAATAAGTATTCACTTCGGTATTATCGCATTCGTTTAATAACTTTACACGTTTAACAATATTATCCGGATTTGGTGAAATTGGACGTTTATTATTTGGAGAAATAACTATAGAATTATGAAGGTGTTGTTGATTATTAGCATTATTTGAAATTTAAAAAAATGAATTTAATGAAGATTGCTTTTAAACGAATCGTAAAATAATGTACCTATCTATTAAATTAAAGACGTGCCTTATTAAGTTTTGTATAAATGTGAAAAAAAATTTATTCACTGTTTATCCGCACAGGTCACAGTTGAAATGTGTTCACTTTAACACTCGGTGGAAAAATGATGTAACAATTGTAACAAAACTGACCGGCATCTACCACATCTACTATAATCTACAGACCAGGCCGGTATATAACATATTGTGTATGCTCTCTCAGATTTCGGAGAATAAAAGTTCGATAATTATTATTTATTACCTGTATCTACTAATACTCATGAAATAAAACTGATTATTTTTTGAAGGTAGTGCCTAGTAAGTACACGGTGATATAGAGACAGCAATAAAATATAATTATTTGTAATATTTATAAAATTAAAAAAATATATATTTTTTAAATTCTGCCTATAATAACTTCTAAAAAAATTTTTTTTTTGGTTCTGGGATGGAGTCCAGTACACCTGGACCCCCTCCCCCCCCCCGTAAATACGACGGTATGTATATTATATAATCAACGCAACTACCAAATTCTCCAAAAACTTACACATTTCGAAAACAATGAGGAAAAAACATTTTGGTAGAGAAATTCGAATAAAATATGCAGTTTTATTCTCAAACACCTATGATACAAAAATATGCTATATACATTTTCGTATATCTATGCATTATAACAGTATACAAAACAAACTTTACCGAATTTACTTCTTGAAGTTTAGTAAAATAATTGTCCGAAAATCTAATACATTTAAAACAGGTAACGAAAAAAAATTTTATTGAAAGATTTAAAGAAAATATGTACTTTTATGTTCAAATATACCTATTATATCATATATGTAAAAATATGCAATATCAATTTTCGTATTTGTATTTATAACAATGTGAAAAAGGTTTTATCTAAATTATTAAGCTAATACTATATAAAATAAACAAAGTAATAGGTATATATATAACTTAACCCTCCTATGAAGTAGGAAAAAAACATGTAAATGCTCTATTCGCAACTCGGCAGTTGATGAATAAATAAATATACTTTGTGGTAGATATTATCAAAAAATATAATTAATAAAATATTTAAAATGAAAAAGAAAATGTATAATAGTTTCGTTTCGTTTATATTTTCGGGGAAACATATGCGTGTAGTAAAATATCAAAGTAAATATTTTTTTTATATTAACATACTAAATATTACATTTATGTACACAATATTTCGAAGTTAATACTCAAGAGGTAAGGATGCGGATTTTGACAGTGTTTGTTTTTTTCCCCATTCGATAAAATATTGCTTTTCCGTCTCGAAATTCAATTCATACATCAAATAGAATTCAACAATTTTAATTTAAAATATTTTACCTTGTATTTTATTTTTATTCTATTTTTTCAATCAATTTTATGCCTTTATTCGAATTTTATATACGAGTATATTTTATGGACCCATTTTGCACATTCTGTAATAATTCATATATATATATATACGAGTATGTATATGTATACCTAGTGTATGTACCTATAGTACCATAATAGATGTTTTAAATAGTTACCTATATTACATTTTCAAAATAATAGTTATTCGGTAAAATGAGAGACATAATTTTAAATAATGATAATAATATGTAATATGAAATTCAAAAAATATATTAATGAATTTTTTTTTTTAATTTAAAATTTATTATAGTACATTTTTAGAACATTAAGTTGATTTTATTTTTAATATTTTTCGGGCATTTCTATCAGCTGTGATATAACTACTATAGGTTATTTCAAAATATTTCCATACTTACTAGTTTTTATATCATATTAATAGATATAAGATGGTATATCTTATAGGATAATATATATGTTCTTATCTAGGTATACTTAACCAGAATTGAGTTTTAAGTTGTAATATTCATACATTCAGTTGATATACGCAATGTTATTCGGCATCCTTGACATAAATTAATTTGTGTATTGTTCGAAACGAACTGAAACCTTATAAATACGAATCTAACTGCTATTAAACTAAGTACTTGCGTCATACGCGCGGAACAAAACAATAATTATCTCTCGTCCAGTGCACGACTTCGAGTATATTTTATAATTATTAATTCATTTATTGACTAATAGACATATTTACATAAAATTTGGAAACGTCTTGAACTTAAACATGAAATAAATAGCGTTTAATTACAGTATAAATAACGTCAATCCAAATAAGGCGGAATATTTTAAAACGCATATAAAATGAACGAAATACACGGAGAAATCTTTGAAAATGGAAAACCGTATTTTAGCTATATTAACTTGGACAAGTATATGAAGAAGCGACTGTAATTTTTCTGAAAATCACATTATGTGTATTAAATGAAAGGCACTGATCTAATTTTCAGTAACGGTGATCGAAAGTCGTATAAAAAGTAAACGCCTTAGAGAACTCGACAAATGCACTGTCTTATGTTCGTTGACGTTTCAATAATTTAATTCTCGATAATACATCACTACAAGTTGAGCAGGTACTGGGTATAGCTGCATTTGAATAATTTTCATTTGAATAACATTGCACGGAATACATAAATTATGACAGACGTAATTTGTTGTATAATATTGTATATGCTATTCATACAATTAGGTAGGTAACATTCCCAATTATGACGATTGAATCTCCTTTAAAATAATTTAAACAAAAATATAATTTTACATATTCGGTAAAAATAGTTAACAGTGGATAGGTAAGTGAATTAATTTAAATAATAGTCATTTATAACATGTACCTCCTATATAACAATTTGAGAACATATTTTTTCATAACCCAAGTCCAGAAAATCATTAGGACGACCCTAAGCAACTATATTCTTCGTCCAGATAATTTTCCTGTACCTATAACGTTATGTTTTAACGTTTCAAATAGTGGTCGAATAGATAGGTATACAAAATCCATTGGTTTGGTCCTCAAGTTAGTATAGAACACCCACTGCACAATCTAGTATGGAAATGTAAAAATAACAAAATTGTTCATATTATTTCAAAATATCGTAAATATATAGAATAAAAGTTCTGTAAAAATAACGCATAACTGTATATGATTTTCAACTAAAATAATCATACCTTTCGACGCCAAACGTTAAACTAAAAATTGATTAGAATTTATCACCATTATTGATAATATCATCACTATAATACCTATTCAGTAATCAAGTTTAAAAAGTAATTACTCTAATGACAAATGTAGATATTATTCTACACTGTCTAGTCATATTTGACACAAATCGCAGTATTGAATATTGACATGAGTTTTAAAGCAACAATAAATCATTTCTTTGAATAATACGGTTCTGAGTGAAGCTTCGGTGTATATAATATGGGTATTGATACCGTAGTAACTAAAATTCGCTTTTTTATGACGTAAATACTTCAAAATAAAAAATTTTAATAATTAACCCAACCCAAAATTGGGGAATAAAATTGTACTTATACCTATACGTTTTTGGTTAAAATATCAAGTCTTTAGACCAATTTATTTCCGGATATTTGAACACATTTTTATAATGAAATAATAAATTTCAAAAATTTGAAAAAATATTAATAAGTTGTTATGACTATATTAAAAAAATTGTAAGTTTATCGATTTTTAAGATTTTTTGAATATAGTTAGAATGATGTTTCTATAAAATTTTCCAGTCTTAACACTTAAAATTAAATTGAAAAAACTTTACGTTAATACTGTATTTAATTAAATTTTATGTGAAAATAACCTTACAACCATTATTTATGGAATTACAACGAAAAACCCATATTTGATTTTAATAAAATCTAGCTTTTACCGTTTTTTCTTACACGTTTATCGAAAAATAACTTCTTTAAAGTACCAACTAAAAGCAATTTTCTGCCAGAAAATGGTGCTGTGTGTAATGATTGGAGTGCTCTTTAAAAAAATTTCGGGTACAGACATAAAAAAAACACACATCTTTGTAAAACAAATACATTCCTCGCTTCGTTCAAAGTTTAAAAATGATAAGTATAGATACTGATGGGACCATTTATAATTTATAGATACGCTTAAAATGAATTTAAATACTTGTCAACAAATAAATAATTTTTTTTTTTTAATTTAATTAAAAAAGGATGATACTTTTAAATCCAATTTAGTAATCGTAAATTAAAAATTTTAATAAAATATTAAAGATGGCAATAATATTTACTATCCGTAGCTTGGAGTTGTTTTTAATATTCAAATTATAAATTTTTTTCTATTTTAATCACAGATTTTAGGTAGGTATTTTTTTATTTAAATTATTAAATATTAAATAATAAAATAAAAATAGTAGATAAGTACTAGTTAGTGGTTAATGAAAGATTGTATTTTATAATCATCATTACTATTATAATTTTAAAAGTTTAAAGAAATCATTTCTTTGTATTAAACTGATTTTGAGGGGAGCTTCAGTATAATAATATTTAATAAATTTTTTTTTAATTACCTACCTTTGACTTTTAAATAACAAATTTAAAAAAAATGTAGTTGCTTGACAATTTTATTTGTTATTTTGTTATTTTATCTATATTTATAGG
The DNA here is from genome assembly GCA_025469235.1 of Pemphigus obesinymphae. Taxonomy (NCBI): domain Eukaryota; kingdom Metazoa; phylum Arthropoda; class Insecta; order Hemiptera; family Aphididae; genus Pemphigus; species Pemphigus obesinymphae. The sequence continues at coordinate 9,721 of JAIPRL010004149.1, forward strand.
ATACTTCATACCATATATACACCGTAAAAAATATAGTTTTCTTCTATGGTTAAGAAAACTACTGGAAAAATGAAAAAATAATCTCTTAAAAGTACCAACTAGAACATATTTACCATAAAAAATCCTCTTTACTCCAAAACTCCTGGGTACTCAATTTCATCTACTCGAGAAGTTGTTCGCGGATAAAAAAATTAAATCTAAAATATTAAAATATTAAATTTACACCCTAAAGCACAATTAAAATTTAATGTTTTAATTTTTTTGTGTAGTGTAATCATTTATTTTTATGTAAATTTTTAATTAATTTGTGAATTTGTGATTATAAATCAAAACGTAATTTGATCAATGATAAATATAAGAAATTGTCCATAGTATGGCTACTAATTACTAGTAATTTATTAATATATAGAATTATATGATACTTGTTAATTACATTGTAATTAAACTTCTTTTAGTCATTTGATTTTTTTTTCATATTTATCGAAATTTAATTAAAGTAAAATCCCATACATTTCGGGCATAAGACTAAACCATAAATAAATAGTATTGGATAAGATTAATGAATATATGGGAAGAGAGTTGTTACATTTTTTTATGGCTTGGGAAGCATACATCTTTGGGGGGAGCTGTAAATAATTGTTTTAAGGGGAGGTTTAACTCCCTATCTCTTAATATTAATGCATTACGTACCCGCGCATACAGTGGTGAAATTAAACTAAAAATTCCAATTTATGAACAAAAAGTAGCTTTACTTAATAGCTCGATATTTTTTTCTTTAAAAACTTTACTTTTCAACGAACAGCTAACATTTTTCATAGCTTAACATTTTAATATCGTTGTTTAACTATATTTACAATTTAATAATCAATTGCCATCTTTTAAAAAATGTCATTATTGTTTCTTATTAAAAATGATTAAAATAGAAGAAAAAATGTTTCGATCGATACAAATTAAACTTATTATTAATAATTTCGATACTGAAATAAAAGCCCTGGAAAGTAACCAAATTGTTGTGTGACCGCCTTGAGCTGCAATTTCGTTTCATTATATATGATATCAATACGCAAGATAACCAAATAATTAACGCGCAATGCATAATATTATTGTTTTATTTGAAATTAACTTTATTCTAACGATAATAAAATATAATTCTCATATAGGTACCTACAGGGGCGTAGCGAAGTCATTTTTTTGTGGGTGGGGAGGGCGCAGTGTCTTAATTTGGCCAACTGATTGAACTTTTTGTATGAGCTTAACAATTTGGCCGACTGCAAACATTACCTTACCCTATATAATACTTCTTTAAAACTGTAAATAAGCAAAAAAAAAAAAAAAAAATAGAACTTATTTTTCTCTTTTGAACCTTATACACGAATGGCTGACTGACAATACGATTTAGCCGACTGAAGGTACTTTAGAAGGGGAAATTTCCCCCCCTCCCCGCTAGTTACGCTCCTAGGTACATAATAATAAAGAAATACTTAATATAATATAATAATATTTCCCGAGACTAGGTACGGCTAAAAATCAACTGTTTGCCTGGCCTTTACCGGCCGTCTCCCCTTTTCTTATACCTTGCAATTATTTCCCTAACATAGAGGTACTTAATTTACCATAATATGTGATTAATAGTTATAACAAATATCTTTGTAAATATTATGAATTAGGAATATTAGATTGATTGGTTGGACCTAATCATGTAATCGTAAATTTTTGACTGGGTATACCTTAAAAGCCTTAGGGATTTATCCTCTACCCAGTGGCGCAACTTTTTTCTTTTTTTTTGGTGAGAGGCTATGGTTTTCTAAAGTCTAAATTATTTCAAGTATTAGAATTAAAAACATATGTAAATAAAATTTAATATTATAGTGGAGTGAAGCACTCCTCTACCCTCCTCCCCACAGCCACGAATGTTTAAGCTAATTGTGACATTGTCAGGAACAGAACTTGAAAACGTTATAACTTATAACAATAAAAATCAATAACGTTTTATAACGGAAAATGTTATAACGAAAAATTTAAATAACATTTTAAAACCAAACCGTTTTCAAGCCTTGGCCAAAATGAGAAACAAGTTTTGATAATAGATAAGATAGAAAGAATAGGAATATAGGTTTTTTATCGTAAAAATACAGAATTATTAAAATAAAAAACGCTCTAGTATCTTGATACAAGTAATAATGACTCAGAAAATGAGTGGCTAACATTAAAAGAATTACCTACCCAGTATTTCTATGAATGTATGATTTCATATTGAATTATCTGTAATATTGTTTTTAATATAACTTATAAATAAATCGAAATGAATCTTATGGTATTAAGAAAGGTAATATATTTTTTGAATATTTTATATCAAAAAAAATTAATATTATGATATCTACCTACATGTTTTAAATTAGGCACTTAAGTATTCAATTAGTTCTTATGACGTATGGAGAATAATTGCATAAAAATATAAGTTGATATATATGTGTGTACTTACTGTTAATTTGTATAAATTGAAAATTCCATATGTGCACGGTGTATATATACTAAACAGCGTCTACAAACATTTAAAATTTTGAAAAATCGATGTATACTTATAGTCATTTTGAATTGATCTTCCCGGATACCTACACGTCATAATCCATCATATTTTAATGTATAATCAAATATATGTTATTATTTATTTTTGTGAAATATATAGGTACAATAATATGTACGGTATGTAAGATTCATCGCCACCCGGTACCATTCCCAAAGTGAATGGAATAGGTACACAATAGTTTACAATAATCGTACAATATTCAGCTATCTAAGAACGAAGTTTAAACTAAGAAAGTAAGTCTACCAAAGAACATAATACTGCTACTACGACTACCAAGTTATAAATTCTTGTTTTCTATAAGCACATCACTTATATATCAGCCAATGAAGAAAAAATAATAAATAAAACTACATTTTTTTTCAAATGAGAGGTACTGCGAATTTGTCAGTAGACTGTAAATAATAATTGATCGAAACAGTGAGTATCAGTCTTGTAAAGTACCTATTTGAGTAGGTAAATATATTTAAATACTTTTATAGTATTTAGAATACTTTTAAAATACATTTTAATTAAAATATTTTCAAAATATTTGAAATACTATTTCATTGGTATTTTTACTGGAATTACAAGTAGGTACTTTTATTTAAATACTTCTGAGTATACAATTTCTTATAATAAGTTTTAATTTTAATAAATGTCATTCAATCCAAATGAATTTTTAAGTAGGTTTGTGATGGTGTAATTTTAAATTTATATTATCATTTAATTTAATATTATTTTACAGTATGATGAATTGACAGACTGAGTTACGGAGATTTATATATAATATGCAGATAATGGGTATAAGTGTAATAAAATCAATAAAAATCGTAACCGCCGCGCGCGTATAATAATAATCGCGTCCGCGTGTGAAATATGTCTTAAAATACTAATTTATTGAAATATCGTCGAAAATACAGTGGAACATCGAGACTCGATTGACACGAGTTTGTTTCGTATTATAATAGTTTTATTATTAGGTATATTATAATATTATAATAAAAGAATATTTAATAATAAATACAATATACATTACATTAAATAACACTATATGTATCGGTAACACGGAATCGTAAATATAATATGATAAAAATTCCGGTAAATATAACATTATTAATTTTCAAAATATTGTAAAAACTACAATTTAAATTTTTGTAATAATTGTCATATTTATTATATTGTTACGTCAAATAATTGAAAATTTACGGTTGAGCGATGGAATGATTTCAAGACCTACAAAAAAATATAATTTAAATAATACGACTGTTTTAAAAATAAATTTACAGCCGTACAAATGTACAAAAGTATTTGTATTTAAATACGTGCCATGTATTTGAAGTGAGTCTTAAACAAATTTTTATGTCAATGTATTTGTATCTCTATTTATATTCAATTTTAAAATTATTTTTTACAAGACTGGTGAGTACCTATACGTAGGTATCGTATACCCGCGCATCAAATAAAAAAGTCTTACTATACGCATTTGAGAAGTGGGTATGCGCAATATACCCGGCACTATATCCCTGTAATCATCATCATCGTCTATAGTCTATAGCTGGTAATAAGTCTCGCAAAAATAAATCATTAATACATGTATAATGCATTTAAACAGCTAAATCAAATTAATCATGTTAATTTAAGTGTATTACATAAATTATTCCCGGCGGATAAATATAATAAAAAAAAAAAACATAGTTATATTTTATCTAATTAAAAACATAAACAAGTAATTGTATCAAAGATGCAGAGACACAGATTCAATAATTAAATATGAATAACAGTCATTATACACGGACAAACGCAATAGAGAGGCGTGAAACGAATATATAATATTAAAATTAACTGTCGACTGCAAACTTATACGGAAATCAAGTACACACCGTTTATTTTATGCGGCTGTTCATTCAAATTCAAAATATAAAAAATTATTGAACCATATTATACCAAAATATATACCAACTAAGTGATGGACACTCGTCTCATAGCCGTGTGATTATACTAATTATTATATTGAGTGTTGAGAAAGTGTCCAAAACGTATGGATAGGCACATTTTTCTCAGCTTTTTTGAATTCTGACTTCTAAATATCGTTGAGGGTTACAATAATACACATATTTGAATATACTTTACAAAATTCTTCCCCCTACCCTACCCCACTTATTTTATGAGAAGAGGTATCCACTTTCAATTTTTAAGTAGCCACTACTAATTATTTTTAAATATTATTGTAACAAATAAAAATAAATAACAATAGTATTTTAAACGTAAGTTATCACAAACTATTTTCAAAATATCTTTATTTTAAAAATGTTTAAAGAAAAATTAGAAATTTAAAATGTACCTACCTAATTAAATGTTTCAAACCTAATTAATAGTTGTACTAGATAAATAAATAGGAATGTAGGAACATTGACAGCCAAGAGCAGGGAGTTAGTAGATATGTCGTGTGTAAAAAACAAAGTAGAAAGGGGAGAATGGAGGGGAAATTGAGGAGGGGTATAAATGCATATTCAAGAAAATAAGGATATTGTAATATTATTGGATATGTGGGCAAGGTGAGAATAGATTATGATAAAGTGCATGGGGGGAGCACGGATTTGGAGAAAGAATTGAGGCTGTAGAAAGAGTAGGTACTAAATTTTACGTCAGTCTATGAATTACCAATCTTGAATATTTTATTTATATAACGTATAATAGTGGAGCGAAAATATTACAAATTGATTATTTTTTGAGGATTTTAAAAATGTATGGTGTATAAAATATGAAGATAGTGTTAACAAAAGACAGGGAGGTGATAAAAATATGGACAGAATATTTTAAAGAATTTTTAAGTAGTTCAAGTTGCGTGAAATTTGGTAGGGGGATTTAATAAGAGAAAAAAAATTGTGGAGGGAGATTAGAAAAATGAAAATTCACTCTCTCTCCCAAACATTGGGGTCAGCCACTCTAGTGTTCAACTTCCACAGAACTCGATTTTCCACATCCTCCTCACTTACACCCAGCCACCCACCACATAATATCATTTTCCATTACATCCTCCCACCTAATTCTTAATTTTTCTCTTCCATATATTTCTCCCCTTCACCGTATATTCCCTTCACTACTACCACCACTGTCTCTACCCTCGTTATAATATGCCCTTTACTCCTATAGGTACTACTCTTTATTTATTTATTCCTTATTTTGTTCTCTCTAGTCACTTCACTCATCTTAATATTCTCATCTCTCCCATACTCATATTCTGTTATATCTTCCAATCCAATGTATAATACTTGGATCCGTACATTATTGCAAGTCTAACTACTGTCTTGAAAAAAATCACCTCTTAACATAATTGAGATTCTCCTGTCACACAAAATACCTGACGCTTCTCTCCACTTCTTCCACCCACAATTATTCATCATATGTTTCATATCTTCCTTAAAACCACCATCTTCTGTAGAACAGATCCTAAATATTTGAACCTCTCAACCTCACCTAGTACATCACCGTTCAACTTCATTACTTGCCTTTCCCTAATCTTTCTGTATTCCCTTTCTCCAAAAGTATACTTTACACTTCTTTATATAGTACCTATTCTGTTACACCTCTACTTATATCCTTAATACTTTCCCCTCGAAAAGACAAACTTATTTCTCTTGACAGAAATGTCTCACTTCTTACCCTCTTATCGATTAGGTACCTTTTTCTAAATCTTCATACCGTGAATCTATAATTATATTATATTATATTATTATCACTCCATAATTCCCACATTCATGTAGGTATTTATGCAAATTTTAAATGAAAAAATTATCTAAAAAAAAAAAAATTATATTTATTTTTTAATGTACCATTATCACGATATATGACTTTTAATATTAGCCTTTGAGAGAAATATAAATGTGTACATGTATAGTATGTATACCTACACTATATTACATTTATAATAATTATGTATTATTATTTTGTACATAAAATTACATTCTCTATAGAAAATATTCTCTATAATTTTTATTTGAAACTTTGTAACGTCCAAATAAATAGAGTAGGTAGTCTCGTTTTCATTTTTAGTAACTATATACCTAAATATTAATATAATCGGATCGGCGTTTCCAGATGTTCTTGCGTGGTCGAAGTCGTTGCTGATACGTCCACGGACGTATGTCCCCTATCCTCGACACTAAGTAAAACTAAAATGAGACGATTTAACTTCAGACATAAAACCCTTTTCGATATTTGACTTGCTAGAACCAACTACGTCCAAAATAGTCAGGAATACCGAATTCTTAGTAGGTATATGTAAATGTCTACAATTCGTTTGATTTTCATGTTGATCCATTACCTATCAAAACTTAGAAAATTTTTATTTTATCAATAATTTCTAACTTATTGTAATAATTAATTTAAGTATTAGTTTTAAGTTTGATTAATGTATAATACTACTTGTAACTTACCACTAAGGGGTGTTTATCAATTAAAAAATAAATAAATAAGTAAAATGTATCCCCCCAAAATACGTAAGAACTTATGGTTCTGCTAAAAAAGACTAAATTTAAAAAAATACTCTTAAAGATGCCCTTCTAATTAACACTGAGAATCTTTATAAATAGTTAAGATTATAAATTATTATATTATTAAGCCCTCTGTGTTTAATATAAAACATAATTACTTTTCAATTGTAATTTTCACCCCTTAAAATACAAAATTTTAAAAATTCCTTTTACATGATTTTATGTAAAGTGTTAACCTAAAATTATTTAAATAATAATACGATTTTTAAAAGTATGTTCACACTTATATTTAAATTATAAATGTTAAATTAAAATTAAAATTTTTTTAACCAAGTTAAATTAAATTTTTTTTTTTTTGGTTAACTTTTAACTAATGGCGTTTAAGCTAACTAGACTTTATTGAACTAGTAAAATTTTTCCCATTAACGATTAACTTGCCCACTTTTACATAATTTCAACTTCGTCCCGGTGTTGAATATTTTTTTCTTTTTCACATTTTTATTTATAGGTAACTATACCTAGGTAGGTATAGGTAGGTACTATATATATATATATATACTAGGGATGGGAATTATTCGAATAGTTCTACCGTATATTACCGTAAATAATTCGAATAAATTATTTTAATATAACATTTAATATTTTATTAAGCATATTAGAAATATCGATTATAGATACATAATTCTATTCAATTACTGTTCAATTAATAATTTCTAAACACTATCACTAATCAGTAAAATAAATAGGTACGCACCTATATATAGATAGGTACAGGTATACTGACTATTCGTACCTACCTATACCTACTATACCCACCTATATAGTATTGGCCGTGTTATAAAATTAATAAAAACAATACGTTAAATTAAAAATATTAAATTTAATTAAATGTAAATTTTAAAATTTACATTAAAAATAATACGTAACTATTAGGGGAAGATGGGTGAATACCGGTCGTCAGGTAATACCGGGTCAATGACATATCTCTGTAAATATTATAACATAAAATACTATAATTATGTATATTGATAAATAGTGTTATCAAAACCTAATATCAGATGTTTCAAAGTGATACACAAAAATTTTCCCCCCAAAAATATGTTATCAATATTTTTATCATTGCTGATGTAAAATTTTTCTAAATTAAAAATCATTTCAAGGTAAGAATTTTTAATTATTTTTTAAACGGCTTGTTTTATTGACATCTAAAACATGCAGATATTAGGTATAATATTGTTTTAATATTACATTTAAATTATCTAGTTTTAAATTATGTCAATTAAAAAATTAAGTCAAATAGGGTAAAACCGGCTACAATCGATGGGGTAATGGCGGCCAATATTTTTTAATAAATGAGGTTCGATATCAACATGATATTCAATTGTATAACTCAATATATAAAATATATTTTAAATTCTAATAAATATTATTAAATTAAATACCTAAAACTGAACACAATGTTCCATAATTTACATTTTCCACTTAATAATTATTTAATTAAATTATTATTAATTATACTGTTTTTCCTTTTTAGCCACTAAATGAGGTTCATAATTATTCAGGAAACATAAAAAGGAAAATTTGAGTAATTCTTGAGTCAAATTGTAATATCTTATATATTTACATGTATTTTTAATATAGCTGGTATTACCCCACTATATGGGCAATACCGGTCATTTTCATTTTTTTTAAAAAATTTAAAAAAATATATTAGTATTAATTTTAAAAATCTGAAACTTATGTATATTGTACCTAACATATTTCTACATAAATTAAAACTATTAGCAAGTATTTTCAACTTATAGTTATTGAGATGTTGTAATTCTTGCTTAGGTGGCCGCCATTCACCCACCTTCCCCTACACTGTTCATCACCGTCAACAAAATTATATACGTTGGCGTTGTGCAAAGTGTAGATCCCATTCGTGTAGTGCTAAATAAATAACATCTACAAACTTAAGTAATCCTGAAGTCATTCAAGACCACAACCATGTTGCTGACAACAATCAAATAGCGGTAGTAAAATGTGTTGCAGAAATGAAGGTTAGTTATACATATTATACACATTTAATTTATAATAACTGATGTATTAAAATTCAAAACATATCCGTATAGTAAATTTGTGCATTTTCGTACGTTCTTTTTTCTCTTTTATTTTATGTACTGATTTACTTCAGAGTAACTCGTGTACTGTTGTGTAAAAAATGTTTTTTCCATTTTTAAAACAGGTAGGTACTTAAATAAAAAAAAAAAAAAAACAATTTTTGTAATACTGATAATTGACATCAAATTGGAATATTTTCTTTTACTATATTAAAGCTGCTTCACACAGTCACACAGTAAAACCTGTGCAGATTTATGCTGAAGGGGTTGCGACATTGAACAAGGATCTCATGTATCCCATGTATTTCAATGGTGGTCCGCACACTGCCGCGATATTTTCGATTTTTAATAATACCTATGTTATATATTATTTTAAATATACATTGGTTATTGGTAGTGATGCCGTATGTTAACAACAACGTTTTCTACCTATATATGATAATATTGGTACAATAATTAGTCATCTTGATTTTTTTTTAAATTTTGAATCAAATTTTGTATTTTTTATTTCAAATTCCTAAACTGCGTACTTTATTTCTAACTGCGAAGCCGAGTAATTAATTTCAAATACCTAAGTATATAACGATAAACATAATATATACCTAGATAGGTACTAAATAATACTAAATACATATAAATACTAACATATTTAATTTAACAATATTTTATTATATTAAATAATAAATGTTTATTAATTATTACTCATTGATTTTAATTTAAATATTTGTTTCTTAATAATGATAAACGTTGAATATTTTTATTAAAATATTAAATATTTTTATTTGAATATTAGTTAAATAATTACTCAATATAAATTTTAAATATTTAATTTTAAATCATAAACACCAATATTTATAAATATTATACATTGAGAATTGTTACCTGGGTAATATTATCAATAAAATTATAAGATATATAATACGTGATAACAGAGTATGATACATATGTCGCTGTGTCTAGATGCACAGGCGATCGTGTAGATAATCTAAAAAAAATTTTTTATGCATATTTATTGTATAAAGTTTTAAAGGAAAACTGCCTTCCGTAAATGTTGGAAAATTGTTGTAAATAATAAATTATTTTTCGTACAGACAGAAGATTGTTATTTTAACTTAAAATATTTAAACAATGGTTATATTGTATTCAGTTAATTAATATTATTTAAAAAAGTTGTAGGTACCTATTTCTGTTTTATTTTACTTATTACCGTATTTTATTCATTTGTTAATTTTCAACAATAATTATAAAAATATACCTATGAGTTACGATGTACTATAATTTACCCAAAAAAAAATGTATAGAATTTATTATGTACACAAAAAAAAAAAAGTACCAATAAATCGTAAGTATAAAAAATTATACTTTAATATTATATTATAAAATAAAAACTGTATCATAATAAATATATTATAATAATTATTAATGTATTATTAGGTATAATAATATTATTTATACTCTGTTATCAAGTATTATTTATTTGATAACCTGTTTTATTAATAATCTGTGTTAATATTGTGCGACTCCGCAATCCATCGGAATTGAGGCATTAGTTGGCACGTGTGATTTTGTGGGTACCTATATTTTTCTATATAACATATTACAAATATTTATATTAATGTGTAATTATAATGTATATGGAGTTTGGAGAGGGTACACACCCCCTTCGGTCCTTCTTAGATTGTGTTTTTATTTTTTAGTATTATAATTGATTTATATATTAAATTTAAAATTAACATTATTATAAAAAAAATAAGGTGAGGGTCAAAGGGAGAGGGTTGTGCCCTCTCGCTTTATTTTGAGGTAAGTACATTACAATTTTTAAATCGCCCCCTCCTTGTTTGAGCTTCAGATACGTCACTGTATATATACGGTAGGTAAATAAGTAGGTAGGTAGGTACATAATATATAATATATACTCGTAGTAAGTAAATATTCCCATAAGTCGTAACGGACCTAGATGAAAGATGTTGTGGATGAACGGCGGAGGCATATAAACTATACCAGACCTTAGTCTCTTTACTCTGTTTGCAGGGCCGTCTCGAGGCGGGGAGAGGTGTCTCGCCCCCCCCCCCTCACCACGAAAAACAGTCGACCAAATTAAGTTCAGTCGGCAAATAATAAAAAAGTCGGTGATCTTTTAATTATTTTTTTTCCTCGTTTTATGTAAGAGAAATATTATATTTAGTCCCTGTGGAGGGGGCTAAGAATACCTCCACGGTTTCCTCATGCCTGTCGTAGAAGTCGACTAATTGAGGTTGCGTCAGGTCGACAGCCGGCATAAAACTTGTCAAAAAGTATGAGAAGTATTAAAAAGAATATAGGCGGGCCGACCCCAAATAGTTGGGAGAGAAGGCGAAGGAGAAGAAGAAGAAGATAATAACCGTAAGCTTTACAATTCGTGTTTAAAATCAGTCAAATTGTATTCAAGTTAAGCCCGTTTTGATTATTTACGGGTTTGGATTTTGGTCCAAACCCGTTTTCGTTATTTTACTGAATATCGGGTTTCGGATCAAACCCGGTAAAGATTTTTTTCGGGTTTCGGTTTCGTGTTAGAAAACGGTTTTGAGATTTTCCGGGTTTCGGGTACCGGGTTCGTACCCGGTTTCGATTTTTTCCGGGTTTCGTGTTTCGGGTTTAAACCCGATTTCGAGTTTTTTCGGGTTTCGAGTTTCATGTTAGAAAACGGTTTCGAGATTTTCCGGATTTCGGGTAACGGATTTAAACCCAATTTCGAGTTTTTTCGGATTTCGCGTTTCGTGTTAAAAAACGGTTTTGAGATTTTCCGGGTTTCGGGTACCGGATTCGAACCCGATTTCGATTTTTTCCGGGTTTCGTGTTTCGGGTTCAAACCCGGTTTCGAGTTTTTCGGGATTTCGGGTTTTGTGTCCAAAACCTGTTTCGATTTTTTTCGGGTTTCGGGTAACAGGTCGTAACCCGTTTTCCAAATTTTTCCCAGGTTGCCCGGTTTTCAAAACCGGTTTACAAACCGTTTTGACTCCCTGTTTTAAATAAAATAAATTTAAAAACATTTAACACACAGGTGGTATGAGTATAAAAAATCGCAGTTACACAAGGCAAAATAAAATATGATATCCCGGCTTGGTCGGTCGATGGGAGTCGGGAAATACCCATAGAGCAATCTCAAATCATGATAATAGTGCATGGACATAATCTGTGTTGTGATTTGATAATATTATGAGTATACCATGTTATGATAAATTATTTTATACCGCATTCTTATCAGACTTCAGCGATAATTTAAAATTGTGTACATAATCATATTTTACAAATGATGTACTTAATTTGAATAATTTTGTACTTTAAGAATAGTGTTTGTTAAAAATACATTTAAATACAACTTTTTTCGAATTTTAAAAAACAACTAGTTAAATTACTCAGTTACTATATAATATATAAACAAAGTAACTAGTTAAGTTAGACGTTACTGGTAAAAGTAACTTCTAACTTAACTTTTAACTTTCTAACTAGTTAGTACCCAGCCCTGCCCTGGATATAATATACAGGTACATATTATTATCTAGCTATTATAGGTTATTTGGTGTGTACTATGTAAGGTAGCTACCAACATCAACAATGCAACGGAGGTGCCCAGTCATCGTCACATAATCACGGGCGGCCCCGCTAGTGCTTCCAGAATTACGCACACCCTACGCGTTTATTATTTATTATCATTATTACCATTATGTTCCGGATATGCCGACGTGGGTGGTCCCCGCCGACCGTGTAATAATACGTAGCCGTGCAGTCGTCAGTCCTTCCGAATGAAAAAAAAAAAAATGAAATTCGTCGGACATAATGTACACGCACCGTTGCGGTACATATATACGTCCTATTATAATATATTTATTATATTATATAGACAGGTATTCCCGGGGTCTTAATAGATAAATTACCGCCGATTTCCTCTGTGCGGTCCGCGCGGAACGTATATTACAATATGACATTATATCTGTATATATACTCAGCTATCTACTGTTATGTTATTATACAGTCTTGATTACGTCCATTGGCATTGGAATTTTGGTGGTGTGTGGTTTATTCATTATTATTATTATTATTATTATTATTATTATTATTTTACATATTACTTTTTATACCATCATCACAATTCACCCAGTGATTTACAGTAACCTACGTCCCGAGATTTTCCAACGATTCGCGTTTGTTGTTCTAAGATTACATTTTTAAAAAACACATTTTGGTCCATTACATAGGTCGTCTGTCGAATTTATGTTATCTACGGTGAAAATTATCCGAAATATGTTTGATACAGTTTCTGCGGCCTTGGAGCAATTATTGAAATCCCGACAAACCAGGCCACAATACCGTTAATAATGCCTGTAAAAAAGGTACCTAGGCGCTAGGTGTCCTAAAATTTTCCATACTTTCAACGTGTTTTGGACATTGATAGTAGTTGATTTTTCGGTTCTAATTCCGGTTCCGGTTCTCAACATATTTTTTTCGAGGTACTGGTAGTTCCGGTTCCGGTTAATGTCGGTATTTTTAAGTTCCAAAAAGTAACTTTCTTAAATTTGTTATATCACTATGTATAAATGAATATAAAAATGACGGCGCTGATTATACGAGTACATGGAGATGGAAAACTCAAAGTAATATTAGAGGGCCAAGTTTTGAAACTTTAAATGATTGCAGGTCAGATACAACGGTCATGTGAAAAGTTTCTGGACTGACCTAAAAATAAATAGGTCAATGCCCAGCATAATAATTATTTTGTCTTTTTTTAACATGATTCCTTATGGCGTTTTAAGGTAAACATTGCGTTTTAAATTAAACATTGCAACTATAAAATTGCTACATATTTTTTTTTTCTTAGAAAGTTACCATAATGTACCAACGATAAAGGTTTAATGTGCTAAAGTATTTCTGTCGAACTTGGAAATCGGCCAGGGTCACTAGACCAGGTACAAAATTTTTCGTTGACCATTTTAGATATATATAAGTATTATATGAGGAATGACCTCAAATAATAACTATTAAAATCATAGTATCATTATCAACAATATTCTTTTGGTGGTTATATGATAAGATTATCAAGTTTAAAGGTTACACTCATAATCACTTGATGTTTATCCAGTCCTACGCTTGCAACATGTGATTAAATCACTGCTAACGTTTATGCATTAAAAACACGGCTATAGATACTATGGTTGCGTGACGGCCTATGATGTGCTGTAGCTAAAAGGGGCGTCAAAAGTTCTTATTAAATTAGTCTAAAACCTGTGTACTTATAGCGCTCTTGCCTTCTATGGAGATTATTTTGTACTAAATATTTATCTAATTGTAATCCACGAGGAGTGCTTTAAGTACGCGAGTTTTTGATTAAAATTGACAAGAACTTTTGACTCCGTTCTTTGAAGCCTCACCGAGCAACCATAGTTAACCATACCCGTTAATCAGTAGTGTCGCTTACACACAATATTTTAAAATTCAATAATGAATTCCAAAATTGTTTAAATTAAAATCCATAGTGGAATCATCTCGATTATAATACATGACTTCGTTTACGATAAATATACCTGGCGGCAAGCGACGAATCATCATTATGTAAATTACGACATTGGTGTATACATATATTTTTTTTTCGATAGCATATACAGAAAATGAATCAAGTCGTAGATTACACACATAAGTGTATCAGTTGGTGTGTATAGCATAATATGCCGTTTAGGCTGCATCCAAATTGCATGCGACAGAAAAAAAATAAAAACAGGTAGTGTCCGAATTGCATGCAGTGAAGATGGTTTGATTATAAACAAATAAATAAATAATTGAAAACAGAAAAAATATTTTAAATAGTAATGTAAATTAAACAAAGGAACAAGTGTATTTTACAGTACATATTTTTTGTTACTTTTTTTCCGTGCATTTTTACGTGTTATTTTTAGAAACGTGAAAACATTAATTCTAGTACTTATTATATACGAGTAAAACGATCAATTTGACGCCGCGTATGTACAATTTTATAAAAACAAATACAGACTTTTACATAGTAAATGTGTATATAGTGCAAGTGTACATGGTACATGTGAAATGTGTATATGTGTACATGTATGTATGTCACATACATGAGAAAAAAGTAAAAAAATATCCCATAAAGTACATTTGTTAATTACTTTTTAGTTTACAAAACTTTTTAAAATATTTTTCTGTTTTTAATTATTTATTTATTAGGTATGTCTCTCCCCCCAATTTTATTATGGCCAAGCACTACTAAAAGCCACCTCCAACGGTGGCACGTTCTTAGATTTTCACGTATTACCGCAAAATGATCATTATGTTGCAATTTTAATCTCTATGTACAAAAATAATCCTTATAAAATTCTACATAAAAATTTTTTAATCTTATTTTAAAAATCATATTGAAAATAATACAATGTATAACTTACGTTTGGCTGCCTCCCCTCCCCCATTACAAATTTGAAAAAATTATGCAAATATTTAGCAAGTATTTCGCATGAATTTGCTAGACTGTTATAGGAATTTGCATGCGCGACTCCATATCCCTCGAAATTAGATTTTAAGGGGGAGGACGGGAGGGGCTTTCAAGATGCATCATGCCTAATCCTAATAAATATTAAAATTATTACAAAAACAACTTTTGCAAATAATTAGCACGCAATTCACATGCATTTTTAAGACTATTTTGGAAATTAACACACCACCCCTTCTCCTACAATTTACGGAGAGGATCTGGATACATGCACCCATGGTAATAAATTATTAATTAAAAGATATAGAAAAACAATTTTGTAGGATTAATTAAATCACTAATCTTATTAATATATTTCATTATAAATATTAGGTATATATACATACCTGGAAGTATGGTAATACAGAGACCATTTTAGTGTTTAAAAATTAAGCGTAAATCATCATAAAAGGATGTAAGCACTGGTATTTTTAAGGGGTTCTATGTAGGCATTTTCTATGATATTTTATTTAAAATAAAAATCAATTATTTTAAAAATATTTTACATAATACATAATACATTTTAAAAGTACATTTATATATTTTAATATTATGCTGAATTCATATTTATAATTATTACTGATACAAAATGTTAAACCATTCATTCACCCATTTCCGAGACACGTAACTTAAAATTATACGGGAATTAAATAACTTTTGAAATTTAAAATTACATTTGTAGATTTTCTTATTGATTTGATATTGTTTTAATGTCATATACAAAACAAGCCCCTCTGTGGAGGGGGCTAAGAATACCTCCACGGTTTCCTCATGCCTGTCGTAGAAGTCGACTAATTGAGGTTGCGTCAGGTCGACAGCCTGCCGGCTAGCCGGTAGCCGTTCCATCACTTATATGTGCGGGTCTACCCAACGACCGTGATATCGATGGTGTAGGGAAAGCACCAAAGTGTTTTGGGTTAGATTCGCACTTGAGTACGCAAGGATAGGTTCAAAGTGAGAATAGGTACGTGGAATGTAGGAACATTGACCGGTAGGAGTATGGAGTTAGCAGAAGTTTTGAAGAGGAGGAATGTGAATATTTGTTGTGTGCAAGAAACAAAGTGGAAAGGGGAGAAAGCAAGAGAAGTTGGTGAGGGGTATATAATCATATACTCAGGAAGGACTAGTACAAGGAATGGTGTAGGAGTGATATTAGATGAAGAAATGAAAGGAAAAGTGGTAGAGGTTGATTAGAAAAAGTGATAGGGTTATTTTAGTGAGAGTAATATTAGAGGATAAGGTATTAAATATAGTAAGTGCGTATGCTCCACAAGTGGGATGTGAGGAAAGTCAGAAAGAGGAGTTCTGGCAAGAGATTGATGAAGTAATGCAAAGAGTACAAGGAAATGAGAATATTGTAATTGGTGGGGATATGAATGGACATGTAGGCTGTAATAGAACGGATTATGATAGAGTGCATGGAGGGTATGAGTGTGGAAAAAGAAATGAGGCTGGAGAAAAAATACTTGACTTTGCATCAGCGTATGAATTAGCAATTGTGAACACTTATTTTATGAAGAGAGAAGAGCATTATATAACTTATAAGAGTGGAAGGCACAAATCACAAATTGATTATTTTATGTGGAAGAGAGGGCGTTTGAAACAGTGTAAGGACTGTAAGGTGATCCCGGGAGAAAGTGTGACAGCACAACATAGGTTAATGGTTATGGATATTTGGTGTAGAAAAAGAGGGTGTACAAAAAGAAAAAGAAAGTTAAGGAACCGGATTAGGTGGTGGAAAATAACGGGTGAAAATGAAAAAGTATTTATAAGAACGCTAATTGGGACAGGGATGTAGAACATGAAAGGGAATATAAACGAAATGTGGGAAAAGATAGCAGAGGGTGTTAAGAAAGTTGCTAAGGAAGTTGTGGGTATGAGTAGAGATAATATGCCACAGGATAAGGAAACATGATGATGGATATATTGAATTTCAAAGCAATGATAAATCATTTCTTTCTAAAAAAAAAACGATTCTGAGCGGAGCTTCGGTGGATATACTTGACAATTGTTGTAGATTTTACTAATAATATATAATAATATGATAATATTAAATAATATAATGAAAAAAAGAAGTTGAAAAAGTGCAAAAACTTATTTTTATATAAAGGGATTCGAACGGAGGACCATAGTAAAATCGCTAAAAATTTTAATTTGATATAACTTTAAAACCAATCCTGACTGCCAAATTCTGACTTTACAATTATTTTTTTGATCAAAAAATAATTTAAAAAAAAAATCGAATTCTTTTGTAAAGTAGGAAAGTTATACCTATTATGAAATAAATGTCTCAAATTGAAAATTAGTAGCCCAAATATGGGTAAAAATTTGTTACCAGAAAATAGTACTACATGTAATGATTGGAGCACTTCTCCTTATAGAATTTTTGGGTACAGACGTTAAAAAAAAACTCATCATCGTAAAACCAATATATTTCTGGCTTCGCTCAGAATCTAAAAATTGTATGCAACGACGTGTCTATATACGAGTATACTCCTTCCCTGGGGTGACTCCAGAGCAGTATCAGGTTTACCTATAAGTATACAGGCAGAACAAGCAGGTGATTGGGTCAAATTATCAGTTTTATAAAAAAAGTTACGAAGAAATAAAATATACTAACTTAAGAACATAATGATTGTTCTATATATATATATGTTGAGTACCTTGGTCAGCGGGTAGTCGACAACGACGGAAATGCTCCGGCGACCGCGGTCAAAGTTGTTTATCGTCAAAGTACAAAAATGGACTTGTATATTATATTCCTAATTAAGGGGATGCCACATTGCTGTTTCCGCGTGTGAATGCTTCGGAAGATGCACGTTTCTAAAAAACTGAAATATTTTAGAATACAACAATCTCTATAAAAATGTAAAAATCATTAGATAATCTAAATTTTTACATGGGTGATTTTCAATAAAGTTATTGTTATATAACAAAAATCGAGTTATACGACTTTTAAAAACAAAAAATTCTGAAAATTGAAAGTCTTATAAATCAACTTCTAAAGATTTTATCGAAAATCGCTGATGTAAAAAATTTAGATTATGATTATTATATGATGTTTACATTTTTATAGAGGTCAAATGCTAAAACCACTCAGTTTTTCAGAAACGTATATCAGCTAAAACATTACGTGTTGACTAGTTTTTAATTATTATTTATTAATACTTCACAATAAAAATATGTTACTGGTATAGGACTATTTTTGAATTAGTTATGAAATGTATTTAAATATTTTTCAATCATGAGATTTTCATTTTTCTAAAAATTTCCTTAAAACTGCCTATACAAAACCTCTTAAAAAGCGCGTCCTCTTAATTATAATAATACCATTTAATATTATATAGACATGACACTCGTGTATTATTCTTATAATATTGTTAATATATCTAATATAAATAATATATAAATTATAAATTTGTATGTGTGTAAAGTAAATAAATGCATAAATGTAAATGTAAATATAAATGTATAAATTATAAACATTGATATATTATAATTATTTTTTTTTTAATAATGCATGTTTTGATGTTTTATGTCTAGTTATGTTTTATTTATTTTTAAATAACAATTTAATTAATAATACATTTCTTTATGCTTTTAATAATTAAAAAAAAAAATAAACTTATGGAAATGAAAGGGTGCGTCCAAATTACTTAATCCGCCACTGCTCCAGAGACTTGATTGGGGGGAAGGGCCCGAATTATTTTAAAAAAATGTTATAATAAAAAGAAAACATATAAAATTTTTTAGAAAAATACAGGATTGGGGGAGACACGGCTCCTAGGTCCCTCTTGGAGCGGCCTCTGGTCCTCTCCTATATTATGGTATAAACCTCAAATTAATATTTAAAAAAATACCCGATATTATTACAATCTGAATAAGGCTTGAAACTGGTATACATTTTAACGGTTTTACAAATGTTCTTTTAATTGTATTGGTTTTGATCACAAGCTGTAAATTGATGACAAAAAAAAATCATGTTTTCAAATAGTTACATTAAACACAATATTTGGGTTCCGATTTTCTAAATTTACTGTATCGGTTGCCGTTTAGCACTATAGGATGTAAACCAAGTTTGTAACCGCTTTTTTTTTTTAAAAAAAAACTGGTTTTATGGTCTACAGCAGAACCATTTGGTATACAATTATTCTGTATAAACTTTACAGTTTGAACTTACTGATGAATCTGAAGAGTATGAGACTTTCAATTGTGGAGTGAACGTGTTGTTGAAAACGTCATGAACAGACTGGTTTATCATTGATGATGTTGGATAACGTTGTGGAGATGATTGCTGCATCATCGATAATGTCGGAGATGGATATTGTTGAAATGTCATTGTAGATGGTGTAGGAGATGGATATTGTTGTGAAGTTGGTTGCTGATGAAATTTCTGCCTTTCGAATGGATGAAATGTTCCCGATGTTCCTATTTGATTCCAATTAAGAATTGACTGGTGTTGAGGTACATGTTGTTTAAATTTACCCATACGTGCTTCGTACAAAACACTATTACACACGTATATTATTTGAGCTCGATTGTAATCATCAAACGTTTTCAATTCACTCGCAATATATTTACCAAATGCATCACATACATCGCTCTCGGCCATACTTATGCTTTGTATTTTTTCCTCAAGATTTTTGGTCTTCTTGTATTTGGTACGTTTTGATTTTTCAAATGCTTTTGATACCATTTTGTTATCGGCCGAGACGAATGATTTTCGTTTGTTTATATATTGTTCTGTTGGCGTATCTAGGTCTACTATGGATTTTTCACTTATGATATTACTCCCATCATCTAAAACTTTTTCCTCGTCATTTAACAATACTAATATATCGCCATCCTCCAATTCATTAACCTTAATATAAACAAAAATAAAAATAAAATCTAAATAAAGTTCTTTTTTAAAATACCAAAGAGATTTGAAACGAAATAATAAAATAATAATATAAGACGAAACTAATAATAGTTTTATTATATTTACTACAATTTTTATAAAAATAAAAATAAAACATTTTTTTGTTACCTAAACACAAAAATAATGCGTTATCTATACATTACTTTTTTCTACTTAAAAGATCCAATTAAAATAACGTGTTTTTTTTTAAATATCAGTAAACATGAAAATAATAATATAAAATGTTTAAACCATAAGTTTATTTTTTTTTTGATGGTATCCATAATCGGCATTCGGCGGTCGAATATTATGATATATATTGTATATAATATTACTATATCTATTTATTACTCTTACCTATATAATAAAACCCATAAAACACAAAATATAATTATTTTACTAAATTCCTTAACTAACGTAATCACTCTTGAGTTACTATAGTGTCACTAGAAAAATTAAAGAACGAAGTTACCATAAAATTACTCGAAAAAGTAATTACGTCACAAATAACGAATAATTTCCGTTACGTTATACTATACCTTACACTGTTAATAGTGGTATAAATTATTATCTCATTCTTATTTTTGTAAATTGGTATATCAATCATCTAGGATTATTATTTTTATTTATATATAAATATATTATTTTATTAGTATCTATTACTGTCGATTTATTATAAAAATTTGATGCTACTGCATGGGAAATAAGAGTATATCTATTTATTTTAATAAAAACAATGATGATGAAATAATATACAGCATAATCTCGATTAATCGTGTCTCAATTATCCAAGTACGCGATAAACCGTGTTTACTTTGCATGTACCAAAAGTAAAAGCATAGGTAGTATGTAGTAGTAATATATTGCACATAGAAAGAACGATAAGAACAATTTGAGGCTAAAGAAAAAATAAAGAAAAGTCAAGCAATAAAAGCAGTTGATGTCCTCCTGAACTTCTACGAATAGGAAAATTTTGACTTCCATCACGTCATGAATTTTAATTATGTATAACTATGTATCACAGTTTAAAATGTTTAAATGTTCACTTTTTCATAAACTATCAATGTTTGTTATCAATAATTAATTTCAATTAATAATTGAATTAAAAAATTAATCATAATTAATGATAAAGCGCACGACTCGGAGAGCTCGTACGATTTTCACGGCACTGAGTGCAAAAAACTGGTACAGTGCAGTATCGTGAAACACGAAATTAGTAATTCGGTACGCACCAGAATTGCAGATGGAACATAAAAATGTGCACTGGTGCAGTCCGTGCATTTAGGTGGAAAACGCTATTAGACTTTAGCCATTCATGAATAATGAAGATTATTACCTATGATACCAATATGATTTAATAATATCAACTGTTCAAAATTTTATATCCTGATTTTTTATCTAAAACCTATTATGCATTAAGGACAAAAAAAATTCATTTCCAAAATAAATTGTCATTTTTAAAAAACGTTAAATAAAAATTAAAATACACTGCGTTCCCTGCTTTCCTTGATAAATAAATGAGAGATACACTAGTAAATATGAAAAAAATGTAGAGTAACTCTATCCCCCTGCGTCCTTCCGCCCTCCCCAAAACCATCAAGTGTCTGGCAAAAACAAAGGGCATGTAGTAGCGTCGGCAGTAACTGTAATAATGTGTAGTGCGTGCCCGCTCGTAATCAGTATTACACGCGATTTTTAAATGCCTATAATTTCCAAACTAATTGCGAACGGAACAACATTCGTAATCAGCATTAAAAGATTAAAAAAAAAGGTTTTGCAGATTTATTAAATTTTTAAACGACATCACAACGTAAAATATGTCGTTTTTCGTAGTACAACAATTTTAAATTGCTATAACTTTTTAACCATTAGTTTCCGCAATTTTATTTTTACATAATTGGAATTAATATTTTATATACTATGGTTATAAAAAAATATAAAAAAAAAGAAAAATTAAATTCGTGACTGGGGTGATAAATTCAAGACTTAAAGCCGAATAGCTGACTGAAGCAAATTTTGAAGGAGGACAAATTGTCCTCCCCACACTATTTACTTTTTTAAATGTTTTCTCGTTTATTTATTAACATTGTTTTATGAAATTGATTAAATTACTAAATATTTGTTGATATTAAAATATTGGATATACAAATTGAAAAAGTCGATTAATAAGTAAATTTTTTGATAAATTTCAATCTGTTTTCAAATTAAAATCGGACTATGAATCGCTGCGATGGACACTTTTGAGTAAAATTTAGAAGAAATTCACGAAACGTCAACGAACACAGGCGCGTGCCTTCGGTATTGCGGTATTGCGGGTTGCGGGGTTTACACACACTAAATATTCATTAATACGCGCGCACATGCACACGACATTTTTCGTATTATTTTAAAATTACCTATACGAAACCCCTTAAAATTAGCCGGCAGAGTTGCCTTAATAACTTTATAATACATTAATATATATTTAGAAACTATGACATAACGTTAACAAGTTGAAAAAAATATAAAAAAAAAAAAACCATTAGTTTCAATGGTGTCGAACGCGGCACGTTTGTGTCTCGTAGGCAGTGTTATACCATTGGACTACGATAGAAAATCAATCGAGTTCGTAAAATTGATCATTTAAAGCGTTACTTATCTTAAACTCATCAAGTTCAGGAATTTATACATACCATATAGGTACCTACTATTATTATGTAGATACCTATTTATTAATATTTCATATTATAACTTACCTAATTATATTTTCGGTACTTACATTATTGTCGGTCTTTGTACTTTCGGAGTTATATTTCGGTGTTTTGGAATTGAACTTTTCATTTAAAAACTGCATAGCTCGAAATGCGAACCACCGCGAATGGTACACCTCGTTGTCTCCCGTTCCAGGCGTAATACCTACGCGCCGTTGTCGTCTGAATGAAGCTAATAAACTTTCCATTTTCTTGCGTATTTCGATCACTTCGGATTTCATTATTCTTGCAATTTGTTTCCACACGTCGTTTTTCTTTTTGACAAATTTATATTGGTCATGTGACGGATCCCATAATATCGGGTTCTCTTTATATAAACGAATTAACTGAAGAGAACGTTTATCAGTCCACTCCATCGCATAAATTACGACTTTTTCGGTTGATATTAATTATTTAACTAGGTAGGTACTATATAGACTGGTAGGTATTACTTATCACAAACACTAATTTTAAAAAATTTTGTCACAATAATATTATTTACACCGTTGGAATGATCAAAACTTGGCAATTCGGACCAAATATCCGCCGCGAATACAAAATATTCTAGTATTCCGCTGATAAAACAATTACTCGCGGCAGCCAAGTCGACCGAAGGCTGTTCGCGTTCGTTCGCTCTCGCTCCACGCCATGCACACCATAACAGTACAACCAACTTAACCGAATATCACCTCATAACTATTATTGCCAAATATCAAATTTCACCGACTTCTCGAGACTCGGGTTATTTCTTTGTTCTTTTGTTATTTAAATCGATGAATTTTTTTTTGACAATTTAACTGAACTGAAGTATACTACTACCTACCTATCTACTAACCGGCACACCGGGTTTTACGATTCCTATACTGGCTTAAAATATTTTTTGATCTTTTAAAAAAATTTGAATGTAGTTAGAGGTATTATAGAATACCGGCTACCTATA
The DNA here is from genome assembly GCA_025469235.1 of Pemphigus obesinymphae. Lineage (NCBI taxonomy): Eukaryota > Metazoa > Arthropoda > Insecta > Hemiptera > Aphididae > Pemphigus > Pemphigus obesinymphae. The sequence continues at coordinate 33,962 of JAIPRL010004149.1, forward strand.
CCGTTTGCGTCCCTAAAATCATTGCAGAAAAAAAAATTGTAATCAGTAAGATTCGGGAAATAATATTGTTTTACTTATTATAAAGTCTATAGTAGATAGACTTGGATTAAAATTTGTTTATCAATTGCTTAATTAAAGTGTGAACACCTATCTAATATTATTTTTCTAAACTTAAAAAAATACATTTACCTATTACATCATAGGTATTGAAAAAAAAAATGTCTAAGTATAAAAAAACAATACAGACATTATACAGGTACCTAATCGTAATTTTTAACAAATATCGTGGTCACACAATAGTAAAAATTAGTACTGACACGAACCTGTTTTTAATTACTGTTAAAAAAAACTTGTACTTGAATATTTTTAAATTATTAAATTTTTCTTTTTCTTAAAATTTCATAAAAATTGCTCATACAGAACCAGTGTTGGGAAATAAAGATATTACATTTTTAATAAAGATGTCACAAATATAGATATAGAATATAGATGGATGTAGTAAGTAAAAAATTTTAATTTTATGTAACACGTCTATGTTATATATTAATAATATTAATAAAATAAAATCCCAAGGGGAGACGATCCACCTATCGTCCCCCTTTATAACCACCACTGGTACCTATTTAAATTTAAAATTGATTTTAATATTCCGTCTCTTGCCTCTCAAATAGTCGATAGCCAATAACGGATAGACGAATGTTGAAGTCAGAAACACAATTCTGTGTTGGAACTTGGACCCGGAAAAATAAAAGCTAACATAACAAAACTATATAATAATAGCACAGGCACAGGAACAGAATAGGTATACCTAATAGTAATAATATAATAAAAGCACAGAATAAAATTTATTTTGTGATAAAAGTACATGAAAATAATAAAAGGTAGGTATTTATTAAATTACATGTGCTAAAAATGTTTTTCATTTTTTTATTTAAAGTCTTGTAACAAAACTATTAAAATAGCAAATGAAATACTATATAGTTTTTTTTTTTTAGATTTGTACTTTTATATTTGATAGAAATATACCTAATTACAGATTTTATTTATTCTGAAAATAACTCGAAAAATAAAAAAGGTGTTGGTTTTATTTTTTGAATTTTATAAAAATATAGTAGGTATATGTTAAAATATAATAAGTTGTCCAGTCCACTTCACATGTTGGGTAGGATATTGGTGGTGGATGTTAGTCTATCGTTCCTTCAGTTTTTATTTAAAATTTCCAAATAATCGCCTACACAGAACCTCTTAAGAATCACAGGTGTTGCGTCTTCATAATAGTTTAGTTTTTTCTTTATTATAAAAGAAGTATTAAAAATATTGATATTTTGATAAAAGTATTGTATTCAGAACAAAAATACACATGGAATGCATATACAATTGTGTGAATATCGTGATTTTAAACGTCATAAATAACAGTGCTAAAATAACTATTTTAACACGTGTTTAATAGGAAAGAACGATTTTCTGGGCCTCAAGATTACTAGCGCTACCTGACAGAAAAATATTGGCGTAACATTTTCTGATCGCGGAAATCGGCTTCGTTGGGTAAATCACGGTGTCATTTTTCTGCACTCGAGTAGATAATAAATATTAAATAAAGTAAACTTTTACATGGAAATTTGCGTTATCTATTGCACTGTTGATACCAGATAATTCTAATCATTTTCATAGAAAAAGTGTACACCAGTGTACACGAGTGCAGGTAAATGGAAAATGCTATAAACTAAATAGTTTATATATATCCATGGGCACAGTTGGAGTATTAACACGGTCAATAAAAATAACTGCGAGTGTGTCCACCACTTTTATCTGCATTGTGCACAGAATTAATGTTTACCGCGGTTAGGTAGTATAATTTATTATTACTTTTATGTTCAATGATATTAAAATAATGTTTTTAAAAGACAAAACTTGAAGTCATAAATAAATACTGGATAAATCATTATTTGTCAGTATTTTACATATTTAAGTATTATACTTATCCATTAACATATTTTAGAAATTAAGAGGACACCCAGTGGTCGAATATTTCATTACTGGGTGTCCAATTGAACACAGAAAACCCCCTTAATAACGCCCTGTTTTAGGTAAAAAAAATTGATTTTTTTACTACGCTGCATGTTTTAAGTGCATAATTTTTTATTTTTAGTGCATATAAATGCATATTTCTGAACTTTTTAGGATATATTTTGCCAGATTTTAGTGCATTATTGCATGCTTATTTATGGGTTTTTTAGTGTATAAACTTGTTAATGACAATATTTAAAAAAATTGTTGTGTCCACATGCATTTACATTTTATATGCCTGTTATCACTTTTTTATGTAAATAGTGTTCCAAAAATGTTTATACATAAACTATTTATATAAGAAATAATAGCTGCTAGGAGTGCAATTTTGATGAAAGCCTCTTGCAAGATCAAAATCTTAATGTTAATGAGAGAAAGAGACAAATTTAAAAATTACGTTGTTGTTTTTTATATTAAATAAAAACTTTAATTTAATTTAATTCCATTACAATTCTTGTAATGTAAAAATTATTATTACAAATTATTAGATAATTACAAGTAAAGAAATAAATATTAATGTAATATAAATTATATATATTATTATACTTCTTGAAATAATTATAATTAATACATTATCATTATTCATTACTGGCATTATGAAAATTGAGACTAAATAAAAAACCACATTTTCATTCCCATTTTACAGACTTCGCACTGTTATATAATACATATTGAAAAATTACAGTTTTGTTGAATTTGTTGAAATTCGCCATTAAATATTTAAAAAAATATTTTTTAAGATTTAATTATTAGGTATCTAGATAAGTACGCCTAGATAAATATGTTTTTATCTAGATTTAGATAAATTTAATCAAGTTGAGATAAGATAAAAGGTAAATCGTTTTATCTAGATATTTCATATTATTATTAATAATTATTAGATATTTTATATTTTTATGTTAGAAATAATGTGAATTTTAAAATAAAAATTGTTAAAATATTATATAGGTATATTAATGAATATTGATAAATTTACCTGTATTTTATTGGTTCAGTACGGCACATTTGGTTAAATCAAATATATACCGAACCGAACCGTAGTAACGGCTCTGGATAAGCAGTTTACGAATTTCACTCGGTAATCTTATGCTTACACCCCCCTTAACCCTTTCCCAATATTTTTATAATATCGTGCCTGTAGTGTATTTTATGAAGTAGATTTGGAAATCATAATATACACTAGAAGATCAATTTGCAGTATAGTCATAGAGTCAAAATGTAAAATATCATTATTACAAATTACAATAAAATTATAATTTATAAATTATAAAAAAAATTTAATTATCAAAATTGTTTTCAAAATAATTTAGTTTAAAGAACTTAACTTTCTTTATTAACTTCATATAAATCGCTTAATAAATGTGACATTGTTGTAAAGAGTAACTCATTGAGTTATTTAGTTGGTATATTTTGATAAATATAAAACGTTAACTTAAGAGGATGTCAGTACGACTATTGTTAATGGGTTCTATACAGGCATTTTTTAGAAAATTTTAAGAAAAATTAAAATCTGATTATTTAAAAATGTTTATATGCATTTAAAAAATGAATAATAATAATCAGTCCCATTAGTATATAATTATTTATTATTTAGTTGTTTTTTTATGAATTTATACAATTTCATTGAAAATATTACTTTTGTATTTCTTATTTATAACAACTTAAAAACAACATAAATAGATGAAACAAAAATTGAATGATAAAGAACAACATTATCTAGTGCCCCACGTAGCCATTTTGAAATAGGTATGTGCATTTAAATACGTTTTATAAGGTATTATAAAACTAACTTTTTAGATTTTTTTAAATAAATATAACTTAAATAAATTAAATATCGAAACAAAGCTACATAGGCATTAGATAATGTTATTAGTTATTACTAATCTATAATTAATTTTTCTTTTCATATTTCTAAGATATTTGTAAGCTGTTAAAAATGAGAAATGTTAACATGACAGCTGACACTCTCTTAAAAATGATTTAAAACAAAATAACTTATAACTTTTAACTTTTAAACTTGTTACTGCCCTACACCTATTTTTAGTTACCTATACATTATTTAAAACGATGAATTAATTTTTTAATGATGCATTTATTGGCCTATATAACTTATATGCAAAGTTGGGTATAATAATATGACGGATGTTACCTGTTACTGTAACATATAGCTACTTTTTCGAATAACGTTATAGTAACTTTGTTATTTATTTTTTAAATTATATATTTATGACATAGTCTTACTATGGGAAGAGGAACAAAAAATGATAGACTTATGTAGCAGGTTAATAGAATCGTCAAAAAAGGTGGGGCTACATCTCAACACGGAGAAAACGCAATACATGAAAGTTAGTATGATACTAAGTAACGCTCCTGTAACCGAGACCATAACCATGGGTCAGTAAAAGTTCAAAAAAGTGGAACATTTCAAATACCTGGGCACTAGACTACATGTGTTCGAGAGGAAAGTGCTACGCAAAATATATGGACCTATATATGATCAAGATATTCAAGGATGGAGGAAAAGACACAACCAAGAATTAATGGAAATATTCAGTAGACCAAATATTGTGACCGAGATCAAACGAAGTAAGTTAGAATGGGCGAGCCACGCGTGTAAAAAACAAAATTCAATGGTAAGTACAAAGAGTGCTCCGAGAAAACCCAAGGAGCAAAAGGCTACGTTGGGAAGATGAAATCAGAAAAGATTTTCTAAATGCCAGAGATGAAAATTATAGACCACCTGGATTGGAAGGAGGTAGCGGTGAATAAGGAAGAATGAAAGAGCATTGTGCTACGGCAAGATGGTCCTAAAGGCCTTAAAAGAAATATATAATATATATATTTTAAATTAATATGTAATATTCGCAATTAAAATACAAATTAATATCATAAATAAATGATAAAATAGCAGGTATTGTGTGAAGAAATGTGTTATATTTAATACCATATATATCGACTAATATTAGGTATCTATAGATAAACTGTTTACTCAACACTATATAAAAATATTACTGCTTTTTTTTACTGGTATTTCAGTGAGTAACGTTATCGTGTAGTTGTTCATTTTCAAGTCTTTGGCCAAAATCTTCTGCATATTAATATAATATTATGGCGACGATGGCAACACGTGGTGCCTGGAATATAGAGATACACATCTCATCATATACTCGTATAGGCATATATACCAACTCGGGTACCGACTGCGCAATAAATAATACCTATATGTATAATAATAACAATATACTCGATAATGTACGACTAAACGACTTATTTTGCATAATACCTACTCGGGCACGCGATACGTCATGGAATGTACCGCCATCATCGTCGTCGTATATAAGTATATTATACCGGGTTTACCGACAATCGCGGTAACCGGGTATTTGGTATATATACCTGATATATGGGTACGACGATTGCGTGTCGTACTATACACTCCGGCCGGCAATAAATTATTCGGCGGCACACCGTTATTGTTGTTTGTCGCCATCGTGTTCGGGCTCTTTGTTTCTTTCCCTCCCACAAAATGCCAAATAAATCTCGTATAGGTGCCGATATAGATCTGCATTCTGCATAATATGCAATGTATAAGTATATATTATGGTATACGGAGGCAACAAAGTAAAAATGCCCTATTGTCTTATTGTCATGCCTACATCAGAAAACCATCGAAATTTGAAAATCGCGCCACTAACACTGCGTACACAAACACTCGAACACGAAAATGAACAAAAAAAAATTTTTTTTTTTTAAAAGAACACGTGTGTACCGAGGACTTATACGTCATGTATCACATTCTCACGTACAACACGCGTCGAATGCTATTTAGACCTTTTTTTTTCTTTTATCGATATAAATATACACGTACGTCGTACCTATATATATATATATACCAAAAAGTTTAAAAATTAATCGACACGTGTATATGTATCTTAGATCTTATATATAAATAAATAAATAAATAAATATTTACATTAATTATAATTTATATCTATTACCTATTATACATGTCTCAGAATGATTCTTTTATCGTGTTCATCTCATTTTCCCTGTGAATATTCGTTTTTTTTTTCAATTAATTTTTTTATAAACTTAAGATAATTATTTCACTATATATTTATAAAGATGGCATTTTTTATTATATGTATCCTAGTTATTTTTAGGTATTATGATTTTCTTAATTAAATTTTTGACTTGATACTTAATATTCACACTTATTATAGTAGGTACTGCCATGGTACTGGCCACTGTGTACCTAGTACTAAACTTCATTGTTTTAAACTTTAAATGCTAATAAATAATTAACTGTTGGTACTGTTTGTATAAAACTTAAAAAAAAAACTGGAATAAAAATAGTAAAAATTCTAATTTTTTATAAAAAAAAAAATTATGTAGTGACAAGGTATCTCAAATTTACAAAGAAAAAAAAGCCGGTCAGTAGGTTGTGGGAAGCACTTCGCTCGTCGGGTGTCAGTATTGGTGGATGCACTTCGCTACTGGGCAGGGTACTTTTTGTGGATGTATTGAATTTGAAAGCAATGATAAATCATTGCATTCAATAAAACGATTCTGAGCGTAGCTTCGGTGTAGTATACATAACTCATATCATTTTTTTTTCTAGGGATCGATCGAGGCTGTTAT
>JAIPRL010004150.1:0-40667 GCA_025469235.1 Pemphigus obesinymphae
CTCTCTCCCCTTTCCACTTTGTTTCTTGCACACAACAAATATTCACATTCCTCCTCTTCAAAACTTCTGCTAACTCCCTACTCCTACCTGTCAATGTTCCTACATTCCACGTACCTACTCGCACTTTAAACCTATCCTGCGTACTCAAGTGCGAATCTAACCCAAAACACTTTGGTGCTTTCCCTACACCATCGACATCACGGCCGTTGGGTAGACCCACACATATAATTGATGGAACGGCTACCGCAGCCGCTGTCAGGCTGGTACTGGTCACTTGGTCCCTTAGGCTATCTCCACACCAAGTAAGCAATTTGGTTTTCCCCGCGAACATCCGAGATAGAAAACTCGCCTATATTCTTATTAAGACTTCTCATACTTTTTGACAAGTTTTATGCCGGCTGTCGACCTGACGCAATCTCAATTAGTCGACTTCTACGACAGACATGAGGAAACCGTGGAGGTCTTCTTAGCCCCCTCCACAGGGTCAACATTAATTCAAAATTGTATATAAACTATTTTTCAACGGAAATAGTTACATTTTAAAATTTTAAAAATTATATTCCTTTTTACATAATAAAAAAAAAAAAATTGTATACCACTGTAGTTTTTTTCTCAGATATTTTTTCGATTTAAATATTGTTTATTGAATTATATTTCCTTTAAAATTAAAATTAAAAAAAATTTATATTATTATGAAAAAATTGTTGACTATAAATTATAATTTATTTACTTGATAGAATATTTGAGTTTAATTAAATGTACTAATTATACCTAATTAAAATAAATAGATTATTCAACTATTCTTATATAAATATATATTTGTATTATATATATAATATATATCTATCTATAATTTATTAATAAAATTTCTCTCCAAAAAACTATACATGTATATTTATATGAAATGAACGAATATATGATATCAAAATAATTTCAATAATTACAATCAAAAAACAATATATCGCAATTTTGAACATTGACCACAATGAGAACATTGTGATAAATATAATCCTAATAATCATGAATATAAGTGGAAATTAATATGCAACAAAAGATACCACATTTCAGAAATTTGCTTTTTAAACAATTAATTTACTAACCTAAAATTTATAAATAGGTCAAATGCACAAAATAAAATTTCCCATTACTACATATCTCTAAATACCATATGCAATTCAAATCTTGCTCAACAATACCAGTAAGTTCTAAAATTCAAATAATAAAACTATATTCAACTAATTTCTAAAAAGAAATAAGAACTTTGATATTTTTAATAATCAAAAAGTAAATTTGACAAATATAATTGAAATCAATATTGACGTATTGGAAACCACCATTGAATATTAAATTGTTCAATGCATTTCTGCTAATTTAAAGTATGTTACAATATTATCAAGTAATATCACACAAAAATATGGAAGTGTGTCATTCATTCATGAAAATAAAGAAGTAATTCCAGGTGAAATAACTATAATTAATACGGAACATAGAACAATACATTATTTAATTATTAAAGATAAATGTAATTCTCCTATTTCATATTTAGACTTTTAAGAGAATCTTTACATTTTGAAAAATGATTCCATAAGTGATAAATATGAATATATGGCGATATCTAAATCTAACTTACATAATGAACAGTTAGAATGGGAAACAATAAAAAAATCTTATATTTGAAATATTTGACAAAAATAAAATAAATATACTTATAATATACTTCAATAATAAAAACGAGAATACATATAACTAAAATACATATAACTATATTAATTAATTATAAACCATAAATACAATTAATATAACTAAAGCAAATACATAATTATGAAGAAAAACAAACATGTTCATATAATAATTTTGTGTCAAATTATATAATAGATTTGTATAAAATATATTGATATAATATATCAAAAATGACAGAATCAACCTTTAGTGTTACATACTTAAAAAAAGTAACACATGGAAACGAAAATCTATCACGACATATCCAAATAATAAAAATATAAAATGTTATAAAATTTCTAATATTATATACTCTGTCAGGATATCCAAATTAAAACTAAAAACATCTGACTTTTACCACAAAACAAAAGCAGACGAAGAAAAATATTTAGCTAAAATTAATTCCATAAAGAAGATGATATAATAAAATTCAAATATTATACATTAATAAATACAAGTAAAATATAATATTACCAAGTAAAAACGTTGATATATACATGGAAATAAATATAGTATTAAATCAATAAATTACATATTGAATATTATAAAAATTATATTTAAACATCCATAATCACCCAGATACGAAAAATCATTTACAAATTATAACATATATTAACATACAAAATTCTACGAGTATATATAAAATTACTTTTATCAAAACAAAATGTAGACAACGCAATTATAATACCAGAAAATTTAATTCAAAATATGACATTATCCCAATATATACCTCCATTAACATGTCATATAAGTACAATTAAAATTATAAAATACATACAATATTTGCATATTTCAATAAAATTAATCATTATATACATTACAACATATTTCATGCATAAAAAAATAAAAATATATATATTACGAGAAATATGGCAATATTCAAATAAATATATTTTTTTCAAAAACCTATCGTATAGCATATCATAGATCGCTAAAAGTTATAATAAAACGAAAACATTTTTTAATATTCAAAATTATAATTATATAATCAACGTAGTATGATAATATTATCTATGTTTAATTTATAAAATGAACATTTAATTAATTTTAATATGTTAACCCGAAACGCGATCACAGGAAAATATCGTATTTTTCAATACCACACACGTATTCGAAATATATATATATATAATATTGAAAATGAACATATGCTTACAATTAATAATTAAATATATATATTATGCCAATACATAATAAGTGAACACACGCTGATAAAAGGACCAAATTCGTTCTTTCCAAACAGTGTTTATTATACACTCGTATACACAATAAGTATCTACGCATATTATACTGCGATACGATCTCACAAAAAACTATATACACTCTTAAGTCGTATGGAAGAAATAAATATCATTATTCTTCAAAATATCTATAAATTTACCAATTAATACCTATAACAAAAACTAATCTACATTAAACGAATTTCGCAATATTTAATAGGTACCATAGCTAATAAAATATTATAAAAAAGATATGGTCGTCAATAGCAAAATTATTATCATTGATTATTATAAGATATTATGTGTACCTATCGTGCATTAGGTGTTTATATATCAATTATAATTCATATATTATAATGTACTACCTATAATCTATATAAAAATACATAGTGTATATTTCATATATATATATATATATATACAAATACATAACACTATTATATATTTACTAGGTATATAGAAATGTATAACTAATTATGTTTTATATATAATTAATGTATTTATGTAAATTGTATTGATTAATATTATGTATGTCAATGTAATTTGTTATTACAATTAATACAATTACATTTTAAAATAATGTTTAAAAAAATGTATAATACAAAATATACATTATAAATTTATTTCAATTTAATGATGTACTTATTTTGATGTAAAAGAATAAAAAAAACTTAAAAATGTTTTCATATTTCACAATATTAATTAATACATAAAACAATATACGAAATACAAAAGGAATTCTGCTATTGTGCTACTAAATATATACCTACTGATATTATATCTTACAACAGCTTACATCAAAGTCAATTAGTTTATATACTTCAATATTTTTTAAAAATGTCTGGAATTATATACACTCCAATATCAATATTTCAATTTTATATATAAAAATGAATTTATAACTAAATATAGATATTTTAAATTTCAAAAATTTCAAAAATGTATAAAATATACATACATACCTACATAACCTCTATAATAGAGTAACATAAATTACGTAACTACTCAATTCATGATTAATCTCAACAAAAATCAAGGATGGATATACATACTTCAAATCAACTTCAATAATATTACATAATGTATACAATTCACAAAATTTTCAAAAGGAAATATCAAGGATTATGCATACTCTACTTACGATCAAACTACTTAAACTGGAGCATATAAATACCAAATTCAGATTTTAAATTTGACTCGCATCGAACTTCAATTAAAATTAAAACAGTAAAATTCAAATTTAAAAACTAAAAAAATAAAAATGATGTGAAATACCATAGCAAGTAAGAAAAACAATTCAATTAATCATACTACATACCTATCCATATTATATTGACAACGCATACAATTTTGTAACAAAATTATTGCACTGTAATATTGTCGCAATAATTTTGCGAACTGGATCGGATATGTAATACTTAGAAAATTTTAATATAATAATATTTTCGTATTTATAAAATAAACATAACAGATACGATATAATTGAACACAATGCACGATATTCGAAGAAAATAGCCAACATAAATTCAAATAAACCTTCCATATTTTATTAAAAATCTCGCGTATTAAACGCGACGTTCTCAGCTGATTATATTATAACTATAATATTCAATTTTAATATGCCAAACGTAAAACATTGTTACGCTTCAGTAAGACATTTCGTGTGTCGGCCAATAATTTTGGATTCTAATATGGCACGTTTACAATACGACGTAGTAATCATCGGCTGGCTAAAAAAAACAAATAAACAATTCACTTCCAGTATACGAAATTAGTGGCGACAGACGGCCGTTTCCATCTAGGTTGTATACGGCAACGTTGCAAAACTTTTCACTATACATCTAAGTAGTTTTTTTTCTCATTATTTAAAATTATATATATATATGCTCTGTCTTACGCTACGAGTCATAGAGTGGGTATAAAAGCATCGGTTCGTTTTAAGTACCGAGACCTAGACTCATGTACTCTCTTTGAGCATATCATAGCACGTATATATTTTTGGGTTTTTATTAAAATATTACCTGTAGTGGCTCAATTTTTCTTCGTCCTTTTCGGAGCATTGTTATCGATTCAAATATCTGTATTAAACTCTAAAATTGCATTTAATTTATTTATCATATTTTTTTTTCAAATATATCTATTTTATAAATGAACGAATCTGAATCTATTAATTTCTCTCCTTTGTCTCGCAGAAGGCGTTTTTGACTAAGATTAAACTCACTTATATGTCTTCAGCTTAATTGCGCTTGTCAAATATTCGTTTACGTTGCTGGGTCAAAAATTGCACATATCCGTGGAAATTCGGTGCGGCGTTACCCTGCAGTTGAAACAGGCAAATAGAATATCCATTTCCTTTCTTTTGTCTTACAGAAGGCGTTATTAATTCAGATTAAACTCACTTACATGTCTTCAGCTTAATTGCACTTGGCAAATATTTGTTTACTTCTGGGTCGAAAATTGCACATATCCATGGCAATTTGTTGCAGCAAATACTGTTGTTGAAATAGCCAAAGAAGCATTTAATCCACTATTTAGTCATACTAGATTTTATTGAGGTAATACAGTCATTTGTGTGGTTACATTCATCGAACCTACGAATCCCTTTATTTTATCCTATTCACGTGTTACATAATGAGTGACTTTTAGCATATCAACGCAGAACATCTAGAACTTCAGTACACAAAAGGTACGTAAACTTATATGAACCTCAAGCTTACCATCCTATTTATTTCTACTATACAATGTCATGGAATAATAGTAAGTAATAGTTAGACGCGACATATAAAACAATAATACACATAGCGTAATTTTCTCTAAAATACGTAATTTAATATAATATAATATGTATTTCTATAATAATATCATTCCATAAATAATTTCGTATACATAGGCGTAGGACATTTGTTCAATACATTATAATATTTACTGTTTCTTTCATTTCCACCAAAAAAATACCCCGTCTCATATTATTAGACCATTATTTTATCTCGGCCCATACTTATTACCACCTTTCAATTTTAGTTTTATAACAAATAATATATAGATATTAATATTAATATTATATAATAATATATTTCTTGATTTTCTTAGAATCCAAAATAATTATAATCATTTTCTACAGAGAACAATTTATAAAACATTTTTGTTTTTGTTCAATTGTTTTCTCTATTTCATTGAACTAAATTAATAAAACAAAATTATACTTTTTTTCCTAAATAATTTATATTTGTTGAAAGAAATAGGGCGTTAAAAATATTAACACTAAGTGGCCAAATTCTGATTATAGTTTTGATCACATGAGGTAGGTATATATTTTACACATGCCTGTGAAGGTGAACTTGATACGTTTACGATGTCCTTATCATTGTTTTTTTTTTTTATATATTCGTGAAAAATTCAATACTAAATTTTTTGCATATGCAGCTATTATTCAAGATTTTATCATAGTTTTTTAATGTACATATGATTTTTAATAATCAATTATAATTTAATTTTCTACGTTTACTTTCCAAATCATATATATATATATATATGTAATAATAATTTTGAATTCATAAGTTAACTTATTGATTAACAAGATACACACACAAAGTGCACATTTTATTAAATGAAATGTTATCTTATTATAATGATTTAACTCGAATATGTAACTCGATATTTTTAATGATTCACTAAAGTAATTTTAAATTTCCAATATTGATTATTAGAATATTTCATATTTTAAAATCATTCAATATCGATAAAAATTGGTATATTTTAACTTTAAAATGTATATCCTTAAAATACTTATTAAATCGGACGGTACATTTCCACTAAATTGTAATTATTAAATATTTTTGTTTCTGTGTTCATAACACATGGTTAAAAATAATGATTGATTAGAATTAAATAAAATGATATAAATGTACAATAATTATTAGTGTGCATTTTAAATGACGGTTGAATAGTGTGTATAATTATGTTTGTGATTATTTGCAGAATTTATAAACTAATTGAGCTCAAATATATATGTAATTTGTAAATGTTTGTTGTAAAGTATTGTTGATGTAGTTTGAACATTTTTGTTATTTTGTAAAAGGCATGCGCTGGCTACGACTGTTTTGGCATCCGGACGGGAGATTTTGAATTTAGTACGCCGTCTGGTATCATACAGTTGAACACGTACCGCGTTCCGGTCATCTCGTGGTTATCCTAATTTAGTGATATTCGCGTCTATTTTTTCAACGATCGATTTAACGAATATAACTTTAAATATACACTATTTTTAAAAACGTATGTGAAAAATTTTCATTCTCTGTTGATTTGTGTGACAAAACTACGATTTTTTGGATTATTTCTTATTAAGGTAAAAACACGACATTTAAATATTTTATATTTCATGTTTAAAATATCGTTTGAATGTTATGAAATATATTTTAGAAATTATGGAAATTATAGTAATATATTACATAGTAAACAAAAATATTATAACTTAATAGTATCCGATTTACAAAATAAAGATGCTAAATTGTTATATTGGAGATTTATAACAGTCAAATATAATGTAGTGTATGTATTTGTAGTATTTTCGAAACATAATAATTTAAAAATTGTGTTTTTATTTTTGTGTTTCGAATTTTTTCGATTAAAAAAATTCGTGATATTTATATAATTCCTATTTATAAAGTAAAATAGCGATTATTAAAACATATGTATTATTTATCAGGTAAGAACTTAAAAATAGTACAAAATAACAACCATGTAGTAGTCTATCATAGAATAATATACATTATTATTATACACATATTCATATTTCAAAGGGAAGAACATAAGTGATTATAGTATGGTATCATAATTCAAATACTAAAAACTATTAATATAGTCATGTTCTATTAAAAATTATCGTATATTATAAAAATCAAGAGTAATTCTTTCAATTTTTATAAACATTATTAAATAGTCCAATTTTCCGATGAAATCGAAATGAAATGTAAATGAACTATTTACCTATATTAAATTGTATACTATTATGTTATAAATAAACTTGTTATAAAATTTAAGTTAACCAATAGTATAAGATTAGAGTCCATTGTATTTCACTTGCAATACAATTTTTTTTTTTAATTGTCGAATAACCTCCGACAATTTATATAATGTAACACTATTTTAAATTGTGAACCGATGTACTGGATTTTGAGAGAAGCTAAATCTACTTAATTATGTATAAAACACTGAGTAAGCATAAAGTATGCAATTACGAAATTTCTAAATAATAGTTATAAAGTTATTTGATTATGTTCACATAAAGTTTTGAAATTTTATAAAATTCTTATATAGAACAGTTAAATTAATATCTTGAAAATTAAAATATATATTGATATATTTTATTTTATTACAAACATTGCATAACATTTTTATTTTACATTATCAAATAATTGTATTATTTTATTCTATTTTGTACTATTTAAAAATGAATTTATTGTATTTTTCTAATATATTTTAAAACAATGGTCAATGATTTTATCATAGAATATTCTTTGAGAAATGAATTTTAGTCTTCCTAAAGATACGGATGCATATTTTGTTTTATTTTTTTAATTTTTTTTTTTTTGCATCTCTCCTTTAATGCTTAAAAATACTGGGAATATAATTTTTTTAATGTTATATGTGTGTTTAGAAGTTTCCGATTAATTTATAGATGATAAAATATTTTTGAATTGTAATTTATAAAAATACACAGTATTAAACCATATATAACTTTTGTTTTGTTCAGGATCTAAAATAATATACCTTCGTAAAATAAATACATTTAACTTCTCATGGTTCTCAAATTATTGATAAATATTTCACAGAATAATTCTAACATAGGGAAATTTGAAATATTGTTAAATTAAAAATAATAAATAATATGTTATTGCACGTGAACATTTTGTAATATTTTCACCATTTTTAGCAGATATATAGTATTAAAAATTTCAATATATTTAGAAATTTACCAAAAAACTATTAAATATTTATATAAAATCCATGTTTATATAATTTATATGTATTCAATTTAAATATAAAGTGAATTCCGTTCATTGTAAACACGTTGGAACTAAACTCATTTTTTCACATTAAGCGATTGGCCATATAAATTGAAATTAGTTTTTTAAAAAAAACACAAACATTTTAAAATCGAAATTTTTTATTTTAAATACGTGAGCCATAAAACTTTTAAAAAAATTGTAATTAATACGTAATAAAAATATAAAATAATAATAAATAATATTACATACTAAATAAAATACTATTTGGATATGAAAGGTATACAATACTTTGTAATAGCTCATTATCTAAGCTATTTAGTGTAGATCTGATTAAAAAAATGGACACACGCTTCAAACATGGACTTTTATGTGATGTACGTAAACCGTATGAATAATTTCTGCAATAAATTGACGAATTTTTTAGCTTCTCTAGCTGTAACTGGTGAATCAGCATCCAAGTCTTCTTCTTCATTGGAATCCATCTTTATTTTTTTAAGAACATTTTGAACTAAAAGTTCAAAATGTCTTTATTATCACCAAAGCAAGGAGCATCTTCATTAATATTTTCGAACTCGTTATGGTTTTGAACATATTAAAATTGTTCAATCAATTCACAGTTGTGCAGCTAAATTCTCGTTAGCTCTCGGATACGAATTTTATGGCTTGCAGTATGTTTATTATCAAATTATTTTGTTAACAGTTGAAAATGAATAAAATATTTTTTCCTCAATCTTCTCATGAACAAAACTAACGAGCATTATTCTATAGGTACCTCACCTCAAGGTTTTTGATGATATCCATATCTAAGGGTTGGATTAAGGATGTCGTGTTTGGTGGTAAGAATTCTAAAGTGATATTTTTGAGTTCAACGGCTTTTGGATGTGCAGCACAGTTATCAATAAGAAGATCTAGATTTTAATATTTCTCCCATAATCCAAACCGAGTGCACATATTATGCGTTTTTTTTTAAACTTCTTAGTATACATTGGAATTGGGACCTGATAATTTTTCCCATATTATCCGGACGCCCATATTAACCAGTGCCCATATTAGGTGGTACCCACTGTATTATAAACATTAGTAAATTTAAAATATATTGTATACGATTATTGATAATATTTATTAACCATATTCATTGTTTTAATATATTCCAATTATAATATTATTTAATTTTAAATCCAATTATATTTAGGTATTATAACTTTTAAATAGTTTGAAAAATATATGTTCATAAAGGTACATAATTGGTTTTTATTCACAAAATTTTTTAAATTCATACAAATATTATTAAAAAAAGAAATCTGGCAATTTCTGGACAAATATCTCTAATTATTTATTTTTATTGATATTTGTTTTGGAAAAAATTCTGCATTTATGTTTATAATAAATAGTTTTTATCTTCTCTGGTATTTGTTTAAACAGTAAATATTTTCAATTTTCAAATGGCATTCTAAAAAAAATCTATTGTTATGCGATAATCTTATAGTATGATATTATTATAAGTTTAGATAACATTATATAATAATATAACAGCTATAATATTGTAATTTAATAATAAACGAGAAATATGTATTTTTCTTCTATACTTTTCTCATCTAAATTCTAAATTGTTATAATCAATCCACCATTCATTAGGTACTACATTTTTATGTAAAATATACGATAAATTTTATATTATATGGTATTTAATGCTATTTTGGTTAATTATTCTTATACGTTTATATTATTTGAAAATCCTCACAAATTTCGATGATAAACAAAGAATTACAAAAATAAATATTAATAAAGAAATTTAAAAAACAAATTTATTAGTAAACATAATATTCAACTATTTATATTATTTATATAAAAAACAACATACTGATATATTCTATATTTTATGATACTATTACATTGTGAATATAAGTAATTTTGATTTTTTTTAATGTATAGCAACAAGATTTCATATTAATACTGGTTGTACCATATCTCAAATTTGTATTAATTACATTTTTCTGTCTGAGAAAGTAGAATATTATATGTAATACATAAAAATTAGTCTGACAGAAGGAATTCATTTATGGATGTTATATTATAATGCATAAAATTATAGGCAATAAAATTATATTTTACCGAATACACTATATTTTGTATAACGGCGCATTGTATATGCAATATTTCTACAGGTACGCATTTTATAGTTAAACTATAAACTGAATTTAATTGAATAAAGTATAAAAATGCATTCCTGTAGAAATATTGCTTATACAATGCGCCGTTATACAAAATATAGTGTATTCGGTAAAATGAGTAGGTACAACGAATATCTGCCTGGAAAATGTAAACATTTTTCAACAATCATCCATTTTTAAAACTGTTTTTATACAATCTACAATACAGTAGGTAATTACTGATTTGTTAAGAAAAATTTAGATATTTACAAATATAGATATTTTCTTTGATAACAACTATAGTATTTGGAAATTAATATTTATAATTAAAATATTTAAAAACTAAAAATTTATTTTTCATAAATATTTTAATCAAATTACATTTGAATACGTGGTATATTATTGAAAGTTCCTGTATATGTATATATTATAATATATTTCGAAATTATTACATTGTTATGATATTTAATACGATTAAGTGTATTATTATAATTTTATCAATAGTCATAACTTATAAACAATTAAAAAAGTACCTAAACTTATTAGATTATTATGTTTTATATATATTAAAATAATAGACTTATTCAAGGGGGTAAACCACTAGTCAATTTTTTGTACACCAGACTTCCGACTCCCATGTACTTCCACATATTTCCACGTATTTCCAAGTATTTCCAAATATTTCCGAATACTTTCAAGTACTTCCAAGTATTTCCAAGTATTTCCAGGTATTTCCAAGTACTTTCATGTATTTCTAGTATATACTAATACTTGCCTTGTATATCCAAACATTATTTATTTATTTATTTTTTATTTAAATTAATATCGAAATGATTACTGGGCCTCACTGAGAAAAACTCGTGTGGAGGCCCAGGGATTATCTTAGATTACAAATAATTCTTATTATTTTAGGTACATATTACATTTTTGTATAAAGACAAATTAGGAGTTTTTCATAAATAAATCACATAAATAATTTCAGTAATATTACAATCGTTTTTTAGCATGTAACATACAATATTAAGTTTTAAGCACATCATATTCATATCGGAGCCAGTGGGAGATTTTTTTTTTGAAAATAGGTAGTGGTATATTAACCATATCACTGGACATCAAGTTAAATATCTGCGTCCCCAGAAAATAAAAAGCTTTTCGGCAACTAGTTTTTGTGGGCCAGTCTAAGGAAAATTTACTATCTGCATATCTGGTGTTGACCCCATGGTTTATAAGGTCCAACTGATTATGTTTTTTTAGATATATGGTGATTGTTTTTAGGTATAGGAACTCTATATTGAGGACATTAAAGTCTTCAAATAGTTTTTCGGTTGGATATTTCCAATTTTTTTTATTCGCTACCTTAAGAATAGTATTTTGGCATTTTTGCAAAGGTTGAAGAGCATTGTTATAGGTACCACCCCACCCAATTATACCATACGATATTATTGACTCAAATAGTGTTAAGTATATAGTTCTTATATGTTTGAAAGGTAATATCTCACGTAGTTCTTTCATTATGTATATCATCTTTCTTAGTTTATTTGTGACGGATGTAATCTGGTTTATCCATTTCATATCGGAGCACATTTCTATACCTAAGTACTTACAATTTTTGACAATGCTAACTGAGTTACAATCGCAACTTTCCTTTGTATTACAGTTAGATTCGTGGGTTTTTATATTGTGTATGGCTGGTAGAGTTTGTTCAGATAGTGAGTGAAGTAAGATAGTTGATTTATTAAGATTTAGAAATAAACTGTTATCGCTTAGCCAATTACAAATAGATTTTAGATCGACTTCAATATTTTGTAATACTTCATTCCAAGAATTACCAATACAGATCAACACGGTGTCATCAGCATAACATATTATTTTGCTATTTAACATAAGTGATTTTATATCGTTTAAATGGATGTTAAATAAAACCGGAGATAGTGTAGTACCTTGAGGTACACCGCATTTTATAATTAGTTCATTAGAAATAGTACTGTTTATTTTTACTCTCTGTTTTCTGTTTTCTAGTTAGGATTTAACGAGAAATAGACTATACTTGATTAATAGTCGTATATTATCGTATTCAAAAATTATATAACAGTATATTTGCTAAGACTAAAAGATAAGGCAATTAAATCACACCATTCATTTAATTTAATTAAATAATTTTGTAGTGTTATGAAATTATGTTTACAAAAGATCTTTAAAAATAACTTAACATCATCAGCAAACATACGAGAACTCTTTATTTTTTAACATAATATATAAACTGAAATATTAAAAATAATGGATAAATGTCCTCTTTAAAGCATTTTGGAAGGTAACTTATGCGATTTTTCTCTAAATAATGATACAAAATTACGAATGTGAAACCAATATGAAGACAGCCATCAGAGTAATAGTTTGTCAAACACTATTTTATCTAATATTTATAGGTAGGTCTATTAATATTTTATGTTTAACTCTGTCATAATCCTTGCGGAAAACTGTAAAAACTATTTACTTATGGACATTTAAAAAATTTAAACTGGAATTTTCAACCACATAGATCTGATGTTAATTTCGTTTGCAAAGTATACTCCTCGTTTTAAATTATAATATCATTTATAATGTTACAAAATTTTACAAACTCATAATAATATAATATTATAACTACAATAAAGCATATAGTGTTATTCTTGGCGAATTTATCACTATTGTGGTCTATATAATTATAATATAACTTTTACTCATTCAACTGCTAATAATATGATAATATATTTTACATCTATTATAGTCTCTTATTGTTGACATTTTTATATTTTGAAAGAATATTTGTAAATGTTACAATGTCAGGAGGTATACTTGCTATTATTTTTCAATTAATTAAATTATTTTGAAAGAATGAATTTTATGAAAGTTAATTGTAGTGAATTAGTCAAGACATGCAAGTGCGGCGTACCCCTGTGCCCCACAATTAATGATGTCCTTGGAAAGAATCGACGAAGACATATTATATTAGATTTAGGGCTAATACAAAGCCCATATCCGCTATGGCTATAATATAATTTCTCCGAGTACAAATAGTATATTATTATTATTATACACCATTATATTATTTAGGTATAATAATAATAATTATTACCTATAGTATGTCTTTTTACTGACTATTCGTCTCCACGTGTGATGCGACATTAAACGAGAAATCGACGATTGCGATGATTGTTTTATGATTATTATGATTGTTAATCACCACTGGTAGCAGTAAATATAATATAATATATATTTTTATTTCGCACCGCCAGATGTATCGCGTTACGCGATCGCACGCGCACTATTGCTCAGCAATATTTCAAAGAATCGGCACAATAATCCACGTGACGACGCAGGAGATCATCGCGAAACAACGTCCTACATTTTTACTTCATTTCAATTACTTATTTTTTTTTTTTTTTTTTTTTTTTTTTACATTACACATTTTATCAATCTCGTAATTATAACAACTGTTATACTCACCATCGTCGTTGATGAACTTCATGTCACTAGTTCATGTATACAGGACGATGCACTAAACACGCAGCTCATCTCATTTATTGAATTCTAATACATATTTCTGACGGGAAAACGTTTTTTTTCCAAATGGAAACCATTTTTATTTGACCGTGAAATTAGAATAATTTTAAAACTACTCTCTTGAATTATTTTCATACATCAACATTTTCAGAAAAATCACAATAACAATATTTAAAAGAAAAAAAGAAAAAAGTAGGTAAGTATAGTTATTCTACTTCACAAAAAAGTTTCATACAGACCTTTTCAATAATATCAAAAACTAAAATATGGAAAATCATTGTATCTACATATACTTAATGATATCGGGAAATGACATAATTTTAGTAATTTAGATCTAGAAACACGTTAATCAAATTAAATCTACTTCAAATAATTTAATTTTAATTGTATAAAAAGATTTGAGCATATCATCCTGCAGCCTTCTACGTTATTGATGTAAACAATTATTTTGAAATATCAAATACTTACTTCCGTATGTATTTCTAAAAAAAAAAATACTCTCACATCAATCTATAGAAAAGGCTAATCAATTTTATAATTTTAAATCGCAACTATAATTATTTTGTTAACAAGTAGTATAGGATATTTACATTGTGCAGACGTTATATACTTTTATATAATTTCTAAAATTAGAGTGAGCAGTATATGTGGATCTATGGGTGATCAAAAAGAGTATCCGCACCCTCTCCCCCCCCCCAAAAAAAAAAAAATTCTAAACTACATATATTATAATAATACAATTATATATAGATAAAATATTAGACAAATAGGTACCGTACCAACAAAACTTTTCAAGGGTATGCTCCATCCACTATGTAGAATATTTTTACATCCACTCCTGTATAAGTAGCTGATGATCTAATATCAAATATTAAGATGACAACATAATTATCAATAGGTATTTAATATAGGTAGTTGTCGTGTATATTAAAAAAATATATTATCAATCGTTCTAAATCGTTGCATGTAAGCATAAAATATTTTACTTACTTATTTTAATAGTTTAATCGAAAAATATATAATTGTTGCTATAGTATTATGTACAACCATAGAAAAATACTTGTAAATTAGACTTAAGAGTTATTTAACCCTTATGCAAACACCAAGAATTACCACACGATTTTAATCAAATTTTAAAACATTATCAAAATTTTTATATATTTTTAGGTGAGATTTAAGCGAATAACCTACATTTTTGCTTATCAACTTAATTTGTAAAATTACATTACTAAAAAAAGGAAACTGCTTAAATCACTGGAACTATTTTAAAAATTTTAAATGAAAGTTTCTATAAAATTTGTTATAAATCCACAATGAAAAAAACACCGAAAACCATTCAACAAATGTGATGAACACACAGTAATAACTACTTATAATAAATAAGTAGGAAAATTAATAGTAACTATATACATAAATAAATGAAAAGATATAATATTTCATAGGCTCAAATGTTTTCATCATATTATATTTATAGTTATGATTTCTTTGAAAATCCTAAAAACAATTCATTTACTATCGAGTAACAACTGCTGTATTTTCATGTTTGGGTACTCACGAGTACCCTAAAGGTTTTATTTTTAATTTAATTAATTTGACACGTTTATTTATCATTTTTGTTTCTGACGAGAATAAAAATTATTACCTACTCTAAAAGCATATTTGGACAGAAAGTATGGTTAATCGGGAGGTAAATGTTTTACTCGATCATAAAACATTTTCAAGGAATTTGAGTCAACGGGTACCCGGCCGTTCACGTTATGGCTCTATAAACGTTTTTGAATAATTGTTCGATTTATATTATTATCGAAACACGTATTGTATTCGTTTTTAATATTTCATTGTATACGTCCTCGAGATCTTAATGTTTTTATCGATCAATTATGCAAAAAAAAAAAATGGGCGATACGGCGATAATAAGGATTCGATAATATAAATTCGCGATAGGATCGTGCAGCCCGCAGTGAATCAGCCTGTATATACGACGTATATATAGGTCCAGTGATATATGAGTTTCGATATTTTCGACACGAGCCATCACCCGTAGCAGTACTATCAATTATTATTATTGTGTGTACTGATACGGCGTGGTTGTAGCTGAAGGTTTATATACAGTAAATACACGCGTCCGTTTGTCCGTGGAAACGCCGTGTGCGCGCTTATACGCGTGCGAAACCGCGCATGTGCATCGTGGCGATAACACTATACGGCAGTCGCGTTGTGCGATAAAAAAAAATTATATATAATATATAAAAAATTCTCGGTAAAAATCGAAAAAAATAAAACGAACAAACCGTATTATTATCTGTATTATACACGTAGATACCTAATATATAAACAGTTTATGCGGAAACACGACGTAAAAAAGAGAGAGAAAAAAAATATACATACAGCCGGGGTAGGTATAGTACGGATCTGTAAACGGTATTCGCGGGACGGTGATCGATCAATAATAGAAAATAAACTCGACTGTTATATTATATTTTATATAATAATAATAATAATAATAATAATAATAATATCGTACGGTCATTATAGCCGACACGATAGACGACGACGACGACGACGTAATAATAATATAGAACGATGATAGGTATATTATTGTTATTTGTTATACGTTCGTACACGATGGCCGGTAGTCGCGTACTTGCGTATATCGCGTGTTTCGAACGTTTATATATATATAGGTAGCCGGTAAGTAGAATATACGTTATATTATCTTTAATGCTTTATCGGGGAGAAAAAAAAAATAGATCATGGAGGACAAAAATAACCGAGACCAGAACGATATGGGTACAACTTACTCTTCCGTGTATGCGTCATAGATATATATATATAATAATACTAGATAGCCGTCTTCTTATTATCAGTGAAGCCGACGCCATATGCAATGTAGGCACAATCGGTAAACAAACGTTATCAAACTGCGATTGTGATATAACAACAATGCATAGACAATATATATTTAATAGTTCAGGAAAATACAAAATTAAATTAAATACTGTAGTACTTCTGTATTTCAAAATGCCGACTACTTGCGTCATACCAAATTGTAAAAGCCGAGACAAGGCTGGTAACAATATCCACTTTTTTTCGTTAGTATAATTTAAAATTATAGTATATTTTGTTACTCTAGTGTCAATGCAATTACGTACCTATATACTTTTTAATTATAATGCTTTATACAAAATAATAAATAATGTTGTGCAGTGGTGCATTTGGGGAGGGATGCAGGGGGACGGAGCTACTCTTCATTTTTTTCATGTTTAACAGTGTACCCCTTAATGTATTTATCAAGGAACGCAAGAAACGCAGTGTTTGTTTTAATTTTTATTTGAATATTTTAAAAATTATAATTATTTTTTAGAAAAATAGTGAAATTACGAAAATGAATGTTTTTTGTCCTTATCACATATATAATAAGTTTTGGATAAAAAACATGATATAAAATGTTGAATAGTTAATCTTATTAAATCATATTGTTATCATATAGGTAATAAATAATCTTCATTATCCGTAAATGGCTAAAGCCTAAAAGGATGGCGAAATCAATGCGACACCGATAAACTTCATTTCGGTTTACATCTACAACTTCCTGGATTATTCATTTAAAAGGAAAAGTGTTAAATTATTTTGAAAGAGGAATTCTTAAACTATGCTATCTTAAAAATATGTAACCCAACAATGATGTAAAAAAAATTTTGGATTTTTCTATTCTATTCATGTTATATAATAATCTAAAATGTTTTTAACAATGTCCCGTGGTTAAGAAAATTTGGATAGGGGGTGTGGGGGACGAAGTCCTCCACGGCTTACTTTTTCTTTAATATGTCCCGGAACGCTGATTTTTTTAACTAAGCTCAGAGTCCGTCCTTATTTTATTTCCAATTCCACCACTGATGTTGTGTTGATTTTAAACTATTTTTATGTTCCTGTATTATTATTTGTTCCTATATTGTGCAAAAGATGAAATGACTAAAATATTTAGTATTTACGTTTACAATATTAATACATGATAAAATCTAATATTGATAACGTTTGTTCACCGATTTTGCCTACATTGCATATGGCGGCTGGCTTCAACTAATTTTAAGGTGATTATGGCAAAGACGGCAAAATCTATAGTACCTATTATATATCTATGGTATGCGTATACCGCGTGCGACCGCGAGGTGCAGCGGTGTTACCGTACGTTACGTTATACAATAATATAATATTATGTTTTATTTATGTGTTCCGGGCCGTGTGTGTTAACGACGCTAGCTCGCGCGCGCGATATCTCGGCCGGACGCGGTACCGCGCGGGTCCAGGTCGGGGCGTGAATATCCTTCGGCGGTCCTATTCTCGTCCACCGCGTACATATATACACGTCTATATATTATTATATATTATGTTAAACACGTGAAAAAGCATATTATTATAATATATATATTGTAATAATATGTACGTGTTATGTGTGTGTGTGTGTGTGTGTGAAGACATTGTAACGCTTTTTCATACGGTATTTTCATACGTCCGAGGGAAAAAGGGTTACCGTCGGTAGTTTTTTCTCTTTCCTTATAATACATTTTATACGAATTTCCTGTTATATTATATCGAAGCGGATAAACGACGACCACTTGTTGCGGTACGCTCTCGCGTGATAACATCATTATCGTCGCACGTCAATCCGCGAATTCCTGCAGCCCACTCCTGCAGGTTAGGTACGCTGTATAGTATATTATGTCCTTTCGCCTTTCGGCCGTTCGCGCGCTGCTATCATAAAACGTAGTACGCGTTATCCAGATGACGTTACTTATGTTTTTTTACAATGGCGTTCCTCCTTTTTCTCTCGGTTATTGCAACTTTTCGACCGCAAGAAGTCGAGCTGAAAGAGGTTTTTTCGATAACCCCCCTCCCCCGCCCAGTAAATTACATATAGTCGGGTACATCGATGTGGACATTTTTCGATTTTCCCAGTACAGTTTCCTTACGCGTAAACAAACGAGTTCGGAAACCTCACACTCGGCGAGCGTGCTCAATTCCCGGTTTCTAAACGTATCTTAAACGATAAACTGTAATATAAAAATAATTCTACAAGTAATTCAACACCAAAATATTAAAATAAAAAATTTAATTAACTATAATTCCATAAACAATTTGAAAACCATTTATTACCTACTAACCTACTATATACTAATGTGTAGAAAACAAAATTAATAATATCTATCTCTCTATTGACCCAATCAACAATATATTCCTCGTAATTATGTAATAGAACTATTGTAAAACGAATAATAATAATAATAATATTCTTAGTAACTATGACGTATTTTTGGTCCTAAAATAAAATGATCAAACAGGTAAATATGAAATAAGATCTAATAAGAAAATTAAAGACCTGTGGGAAGAAGAAGACATTATACAAACTCTTAAAGGAAGAAAAATGAGCTGGCTTGGACACGTATGGAGATCGAGTGACATAACGAAGGATGCGCTTAACTGGAAAGCAGAAGGTAAGAGACCACTGGGCAGGGCGAAGAAAAGGTGGATAGACGAACCCAAACAAAATTTCCGGGCACTTGGGGTTCATAACCCGGAGG
Organism: Pemphigus obesinymphae; assembly: GCA_025469235.1. NCBI lineage: Eukaryota > Metazoa > Arthropoda > Insecta > Hemiptera > Aphididae > Pemphigus > Pemphigus obesinymphae. The sequence continues at coordinate 20,220 of JAIPRL010004150.1, forward strand.
AGTTGGCAAAGGATAGAGAGGAATGGAGGAGGCTGTGTGGAGCAGTGATGGGCCTTAATGGCCTAAAAAAGCTGAGAAGAATAGGTAACTATGTATTATAGTGACTACGAGCATGTGTTAGAGAAATAATAAAATAAATAACGAATTAAATTGTCATAATTACCTATTATTATTTTTAAAATTAATACACCAATGCTCTTCTCAAAATGGCTATATTTTATTAATTAGTTACAAATGCTACATATAATATATAAATAATATAGGTATACACTATCAATATATTCTTAACGATCGAAATGAACGTTTTTAGTACACCAGAATACCAGATTGTCAACATAATATAGTTTGTCCATATCACGCAGATTTGAAATAATTACCTACAGCAGGTACAAATAAATAAATAAATACCTGCAGTCAAAATGCCCCCAAAATTACTTTTTTTTTTTGTAATTATTTATTTAAATGTTTAAATTAAATATGTATCAGTATTGCTTGTACCAACTGTTTATACTATTATAGCTCACAAGAAAAATATTTGGACGAGCACTATTTGAGTTCAGCAAAAATTGAACTCGATGGAAAAATGATAGTGTAATGCATATTATGTGTACCGATTACTTATGAAGGCTGATATATCTTTAACAAAATAGTTTTCTACATCACAGCATCCATAGCAATAGTAATGTGAGACATAAATGGATCTATATAATTATCACTGTCCCAAATTTTGTATGTGCTTTCTCATTTCTGAGTAGAATTGGTACCTACCTATATAAAACGAATAAGGTATATTTGCTACTTGATAAATTAATGCAATCAGTAGATATTTTATTTTCTGATGACTACTGAATATGGAAATGTTCAACAACAATTTTAGTAATATTAATATTTATATAAACTATATAAAATAATTTAATTAAAATAATTGTTATTTCATTAAATATTTAATGCTTAAAGTAACTAATTAATGTTTCCATAGAAAATATCAATAATAATAAGTAAAAATTACTTCTGGAATTATTATGTAAATCTTTATGAAAAGTTTGAAAATATTTTTTCACCTACAGTGGGATTTGAATCATAAAAATCAATTATCTGTTGAACTACGTGAAACATATTTACGTTTTACGGTCAAAATCATCGATTATTATTTAATATGTACCAACAAAATGGAAAAGGAAGAGATGCCTTTTTAATCTATCTGGTGATAGGTACTGTACCGTATACACCTCATATTACAGTTGACTTTATAGGGTTTTGCTTTTAACAGACTTATTTAATCAAAACATCTCCTTGTATCGACTCGACAATGTCTACATATAGGACGTCAGGTGTTTTGTAATGTTGTACTGATAATGAAGTTATTTATTAATACTCATACAGCAATGAATAAATAAACATTATTTTAATTTAAAAAAATAATTTTGTTACTTCTAAAACACAGCACATTTTAATTCTGGGATTATTTCATTGAATAAATATTTGAATAATTATTATATTACTGGGAAATTTATCTGAATTCTGAGTACCAGGAGTACCTTACTATATACTATATAATTTAAAATTAATACCATTTCAATACATTATTATATAACCATGTTATTATATTACTAAATACAATCAATTTAATATCAATGATACGAAACTAAAATGACATATTCCATCATAGTCTGTCATGACAATAAATTCTTACTGTTTAATTAACATAGTTCAAATATAATATGTGTGAATTAGTTTTCAACCAATTTGATACCAATCCTTAGAAATATTATTTACACTTTTTTTTAAAGAAATATATATATATATAATATAGAAATTTACAAAAAAAACATAATTTTTAATATTATATTTCGTGTTATGTTCTTTTATAATAAATAGTATGATAATAGTGAGCATCCAAACTAAGAAACTTTAATCATAGAAATTCAGATGTATAGAAAAGGGAAAGGTAGGTATATAATTTTGATAAATATTACACATATACCTATAAGTAATGTTGTAAAATCGAGGGACATACTATGTGTTACACGATATACTTACTAGTTCAACTCGTTTTAAATTCGATGGTACGCCAGTTAAAGATCACTGTTTGACTAAAATATGCGATTACCTTAATATACAAAACGTAAAATATTTGTAACTGGTATATAAAATCATATCATAAAGCCGTGACTAAAAATGGTTATAATATTTCCATCGCCTTGTACACCATCGAAATTATTTCCAAGTTATTCCTATCCAATGCATTAAAAATTAATTAAATGAATCATTTTTTTTTAGGAACACCGAAAATCATCAGATTTCTAATGTAAATCGATCATCTGTTGTGTCAATGAACACTCGGATACTATAATTGTCTACCGAGGTTAATACATGGATATTTTTTATACGAATTGCTTTCCGAAACGAGTTGAATCCCAGATGAATACTAAATTGTATCTGAACCATAATAATCACAAGTTATTAAATATAAAGTCTTCTTAGCAGACAAAAAATAAGGCAATACTTTAAAAATAAAAGGCGTACCACTGAACTCTGAAACTTTTTTGTGCGATAAACCTTTATGATTATTACATATAGGTAAATTTTCAACAAACTTACTATTTTTTTTACCGAAGACAATTTGTGTGAAATATTTTGAAAGGCATATCGTATATTATTTTGAACTTTCTTACTGTTTAGTTGACATTTTTATTTCCGATAAGGATATAGAAGACAATTAATGTATATTGGGAGGCAACTATATATATATAGTAGCTTGTAAAATCACTCTAGTTTATATATTATACTTGCCTAAAAGATCAATAAAATATATTCACTGTCTACTCGTCATTTTCTTTTGGGGACGCCGAAATTTATACGCAAACAAACTAATACTAATTAACCGGTGAGCTATAATAAGTAGATTTAACGACAAACAGTTAATGCGAACCACCTGCAGTACTGGACAAATGTTTTTTTTTTCCGATTTAGCAAAAATCGTCCGTGAAACCGTATTAGATTTATCGTATGGTATTTCATGCAAATGCCGTGTGAAAAATATCGTTATTCTTTTAGCGTGATTTTTTTTTCCCCCGTACTCGCCATCGACACAAAGCGCATTAACCAAATATATTAAACACGCGAGAGTCCTATAAACGCGTGCTAATAAGAACGGGCCAACAAGTAATTCCATTTAGACTCGCGGGAAGCGATTTATTTGTTATGTACTTATCGCAATTGTCTATCTTAAAACCTACAATGGCTATAATATATGCATGTGCATCTGTTTACAATATATATATATATATATATATATATATGTATATTATGTAGGTATATATAATATATAATAAATTATATGTATTCATACAAATCGGTTGCATTCTACCCACGACACAAATAACTTCTTGTTTTTTTCAAATGTTTTTCCGTTTTTATGCTGTTTTACATATTATTTACATCGCGTTATATATTATACGATAAACTACAAAACTTGAATATTAGTTTAAAAAATTCACGAAATACTACGACTAATATATATATATTGAAAAAATCGTTATACATATTTTCTAGTTAAACGTAAACGCGTAAACAATCGACCTTTACAATAATTATATAATTTATAAGTACCTATACTTGATAAATTTTTCGTAAGGTTTTTATACAATTTTGAAACTTTTTTAATGACTTTAACTGTTGATTTTTTGGCCAGGTCTCAAAAATCTATGAATTATATATATAAATACGTGAAAATTTTAGTACGTCTCCGTGGGAAAGTCAAACTGTGCAAATCTTATGAGTTTTTGTTCAAAACGAGAAGGTACATAAGATCAAATATGAGCGTTAAATAGTTAAAAAGTTAAAATAAAGTTAATATTTTACTTTATTTTTCCCATTAAATGGTCTAATTAAAAATTTAGGTTAATACTTTTTTTAAATTTAAACTTTAAGCTTAATAAGTTAAAATTATTTTTTGTTATAGGTACCTATTAACTTTTAATTAATGTGAGATAAATTTCCCAAGTAGAATCGGGAATCCGAAAACTCAGGAGGAATCCGTGTACAATCCTATTAGTAATTGATTCAGGATTCCTACCAAGACGTTTACTATCAAAAAGGGAAATCTTGAAATAATCCAATTAATATTCCATGCAGAACTCTCAACTGCAAGTCTAGAATAAACAGAAGAAAAAATCCCAACCCACACAGCATTTGGAATATGATAATATTTTCAAAATATGTGTTGATAATTACAAGAATATCTTTTAATATTGTGTAAATATTTTGTGATGAACAGAAAATATTCTAAAAGTAATCTTTTACATTATGATTATTGCAAAATATGCCAAATGCAATATTTTGTAAATTTATTTTAAATATACGAAAAATGTTGGTAAAAAAATATTTTAATTCTCTGCAATGAAGGTCTTGTGGAATTGAGAGCATACACGTATATAAATATCCGTGGAATAGTATACGATAATATAAGAAGGGCAAAGGAAGTGAGATTTTTTAATCGTCACTGTAAATTTAATAAGTCAGATTTAACTCGGACTTATGTTAAAGTGTGTTATATATTCCGGTATATAACATACTAAAAGTCTTCGGGGGGGGGGGGTCAACTTGAGAGAGAGTTATGAGCAATCCAAAATTCGGTTTTGAACTACCCAATAAAGTGACTTTTTGTTTGTTATATAACTTAGTATACAATATATTTTTCCACTAGTCGAAGTCCGTTCTGAATGTTATTAAATGGATTTCGGTAATTCAAACAATGTTGCCACCTGTTATTATCATTATTCGAACATTTATGGACTCACAATTTAGACTTCGTTTGTATCACTGGAGCGTAGGTCAATCGGTTAAGCGCGAGTATAAAAATTATAGTAATGGTCGAAAATTCGAATCCAATCGCCGAAATTAAAATTTTTTGCAAAATATTTACAGCAAAATAAAAAATATAGGATTTATTCATGAACATAATGTATTTGAGATGTATGCGATTCGAGCACATAGGAGGTGTTAGCAATAGTAGTTCGATCCCTCTGGTTCCAAAGTTAGCAATTGGTTACAGATTTCCAATCATCTCTTGCAGACAATCCAACGTCATACATGACCACTCAGGAGTCCCCTTATTCGCGGGACTAAATTTTTTAAAAATTTTGTAATTTTATAATTTTAATTGGTTTTCATTTGATTCCTGGTACCTAGTTCTCTATTGAGAGCTCATACAAATTATGATATTAATTTCATAAAGATAAATATTATTAGTTTTATAATTATTGAAAAATTATTTTAATTTTTTCAATATCATTGTTTTAGATTAAAAGCAAAGATATATTGGCAGCTGGCACAAATTATATTGTTGGTTCTACAGGCCCACAAGCCCTTTACATATACATAAACACAGATAATCAGTTATCATATTTATTTTAGTACAATATATTTTAATAGACCGTGTGATTTGATTATCAACACATTCTTACTATATTATTATGGGCTATTAACTGTTATTATAGAGTATTGAAAATATATCGATTTGTTTTAGGTAATAAATTATGCGCATTTATTTACGAGTAAAGGTGTTCGCACCGATTCCGTTAAAAACAACGAAAAAGAACGATGTAACTATAATTTTAGGATGTTTTAAGAATAGTTACGGAATATATAATATGTATTTATATGAATTGGTACCTATATAATAGCTGATAATACTTGAAATTTTCGTCATACGTCAGTATAGCCTAAAATTGACGGACGGGTCGAATTTCGTGAAATTGTTTTTGAGTTTTGAACGGACAATTCCGGGATTTCTGCTGTACCGGAAAGGAATATGGGTTATGGCGTAGGTACACCTAAGCACCTACGCCCACGTATATTATGTATAATAATAACAGAGGAAAACGCGATAAATCCGTTTGAAATCATACATTTTCGGTACTTCGGGCGCGAACCGGTAGCCGGGAGACGACGGCTCGACGGAACCGAACGATACACGACTGGGACTACCGGGCATAATATTATATCGTATATATATGTATAAAAATTAACACGTTCGCCGGGCGGGCGGCATGGAGAGGAGCCGGCGAGAACCGTGTGAACGGGACGTTGTGACCGGCGCACGAGATGACTCCGTATATTATTATATTATGTATAGTGTTTTTTTTTTTTTTTTATCGTAAAAAGTCTCTCTCATCGGACAAGACCAAATTACAGGGTAGTCCGTCCACTTTCGGGCCCAATTTCGATAATTTCGAAAAAAATTAATTTACAAACATATATATATATACATATATATATATTACGGGCAGGTCGTTATTATATATAGGTAGCTGTTGTACACGCGACCGCCGACGCCAACCATCACTCACTAGGTACTATATTTTGGAATCTCTGCGAAATTCCATCGAAATACCGTTTAGCGGTATCATACGGTTAACCGCGAAATACGTCGCAATATAGTAGTATGGTAGTGGTTTATTTTTGTCGCATTCGGTAATAGGTGAGTGTTACCTATCGTTGCCGGCCACCATACCATAATAATATTTTTAATGTTCGACCGTTGATATTTGTTCGACATTATATATTATGCAACCGTGTATAATTTTTTAAACGCCGACAATGAAAATATATGCAATATAGAATTATTATTATTGCAGTGTCCAATAAATACATTGTTCGATTAAAAAAAAAAAAAAAGAAAAGTCGTTTAGACATATATAGATATGGTGAAATTCGGTCCGTCGTGCGTTCGGCACAGATAACTTAAAATGATAAATTCATATCTAAATAAAGTAAAAAGATATTTCAAATTCACTTTACCTATATCTATAAAAGGATATAAACTTTTTATCTACCAAAAAAAAAAAAAGAAGAGATAAAACATCTTTTAATGTCTTTTTTATAAACAAATATTTTAATGTTAAAACATTCATTTTATGATAAATTAATCAGAAGCCCGAATTATTGATACATCAATTTTTCATGTATTCGTATATAAGCAAATATAAGCGAGGAGCCGAGGAATATATTGGTTTTACGATGATGTCAGTGGCGTCATTTGGGGGGGGGGCAGGATGGGGCATTTGCCCCCACCCTAAGATTTATGTAGGGCCGACTAATTTTTGCGGGCCCGATTGATTGTTAAAGTCTATCGGAAATTTTAAGGGGGACCGGAAAGGGTATACCTACATCGCGAAGAATGCGAAGACTTTTTTTTTTTTTTGCTTATTTGCGTTTTTAAATATTTATTATTTGTAAAGGGGCCGGTCAAAATATTGCCCCCGCCTAGTAAAACCTGAAATGACGCCACTGGATGATATGTTTTTTTTTAACATGTCTGTACCCAAAAATTCTATAAAAAATGCTCTGATCATTACATATAGCATTATTTTCTGGTAGAAAATTACATCTAGTTGGTAAGAAAGGTCATTTTTCTATTTTTTATTTTTTCGATAAACACGTAAGAAAAAACTATCAAAAAATTGGCATAAAAATCGGTATGTGGTAAAAATTCTTTATAACTCCGAAAATATTGATGCTTTTACCATAAACGTATATACGTAAAATATTAATACAAAAACTTTAGAAAATATTTACCCATTTTTAGATATTTATAGCAATATGCAAATTCGAGATATTTAATTCATAATAGACTTAATATTAATTTTTAAGGCGTGACAATTTAATTCAGTGTTAAAAGTACGCAATTCTAGTTTTATACAAAAACTTTTAAAAATCAGTATATACAATATTTTTTAATAGCTTCTTAATTTTTTTTTTTTGAATATCCATTTTATGTTTCTGACATTTCGGTAGGTACCTATGAAATGTGTTCAAATTTTGGAGAAATAATGGATTTATATATTTTAAAATTTCACCAAAAAGGGATGTACCTAAGTACAATAAGAAAGCAAGGAATTTTCGAAATTTTTTACTTATTTTGGTAAATACTTTTTTTTTTTTTTTTGGCTACATATGGCAATTTTCAATTTCGAGACATTTAAATTCATAATAGGTATAACTAACTTTTCTACTTTATAGGAGATTCAATTTTTCAAATTTCTTTTTTTGTCCTAAAAAATATTAAATATCCTAAAATATGTATAATGGAATCAGAATTTAGAGATCTGACTTGGTTTTAAAGTTATATCCAACTGAAAATTAATGATTTTATCATATATTTTTAAAAGGTTTATTTTTTTATTTTCTTCAATAGTGTTTTATAGTTTAGTACTCTAGTGGCTGCCAACGATGTTGTCATGCGCGATGTCCTCGGTTCGAATTCCTTTATATCCAAATAACTTTTTGCAACTTTTTTTATTCATTATAGTATAATAATAGATATAGTTATAATATAATCTACAGCAATTGTCAAGTATATCCACCGAAGCTTGGCTCAGAATCGTTTTTTTTTTAATAAATAAGTATTTTCAAATTCAATATATCCACCACCAGTTTTCTACCCAACGAGCAAAGTGCTTCCGCCCCTACTGACCGTATTCTTTTAATACCGCAATTATATGGTTATACTATTTATAAACCATTATCACAGAACAAGCACATTTCTGGAGTATTTATTAGTTATGATTACAATAAAGGAATATTTATCCCCGTTTAACGTTTACACGATATCCACATACTATAGTTAGATTTTATAAAATTTATAAAAGCTATAAATTGTGTTAAACGAGTTATATTAAAGCAATCAGATCATAAAGCCAATCAAATATCTTTCATCTATTTATTTTATTGGTGTAAACAAAAAAATAGTCAAAAGGTTGATTGATTTAAATTTTTAATTGATTTTAAGTTCTATTTTAAAGTATATTCTGGTAACACCAACAACGTTATATACATTGATAAAAATTATTACTAATTATTTTTAAGGGGTATTGTATAGGCAATTTTAATTACATTGTTAGAAAAACTACAACTTGTTAACAAATATAAGATATTAATCAATTAATAACAACATGTTATGCGTTACAGTACCGTATCATTAATTTTACGATAAAATATAAATTTATTTTGATAAAAAAGTTAAAAAATAAATAAGTAATTGCACAATATTATAGTTAAGAAAATGAACTATTCTATAGCATGTAACTTTTTCAATACCTATACATATTTAAAAACCCTTGAAATCTGTGATCTATGATGTCACTATCTAGTATTTAAGCATAAATGTTGGATTTGAAAAATGTTAATTATTATTAATAGAGGATCTATTTTTCTAATTAAAATGTATTATCATAAAAAAAATTATAGAATTATCTATAAAAAAAATTGGCATTACAAACCTAATATGAATTATTATACAACAACGATTTTTTTTAATATTGAACAACTGAATTAATCCGATTATCATAATAACCGTACCCAGAAATAGTCAATGAAACGTGTAACACCGAATTATTTTCAACACCCGAAACCTGAATTATCAACTCGGATGCAAGGCCCTGATATAAATTAATTTAAAAATAAATATTATAATTGATTATTCCATATTTTAGGTACTCAGAAATATTAAGAAATTTAATACTTTATATGATACCTATATGCTAATATTTTATATGCCAATTATGTAGTGCTTGTATTAAGTCGATTTATAAAACAATTTTATACATAATTATTATTACATTATATATCTATATACTACCTATCTAAGACCATATCGAAACATACTCGTACATACCGAATAGTTAATTTATTCATATTTCTAGTAACATATTAAATTATAAATCAATCGTTCTTAATACCAGAAACAACTTTATAGACAACTTTCCATTCGTACGCGTACTCCTTGACAGGTATATGCTCTCCTCTTTTAACTGACGTCAAACGATTATACAGGTATGTGTTATCACAGACGTTCAATTGAACGGAGAAACTTTTTTGGACGATGGTGTACATAATATGATTTATAGAAAAGAAGATGTAATAATAGATATACACATCCTAAGAGCACCGGGAATCCTCGGAAAAAACCAATCCTTGTACAATCCTATTAGTATCCCATACAGGAGTCTCATTGAGGATTTTAACGACAGAAAAAAGAATCCATGTACATTCCTATTTGTTGCGTCCAATATGCTCGACAAAGGTCACGGGTTGATACCAGGCTGCGGCACGCGCAGATGTATACTCGCCGAGCGTTAAGAGTGAAACCCGTCGAGTCGTCGACAACTGGTTTCCGCCCCTAAACCTCTCCATAGTTGAACAGCGCTACGTTGGCATACAGAGCGCCATTATTTATTGACTATTGTCATATACGTATATGGTATACGTATTCCGCGTTATTTCGGGTAACGCTGTATAATTCAAACCTGCGCGTGGTGGACGAGTTTTCGTCCGAAAATCACTCTTAACGCTCGGCGAGTATATAGGTTATCCGTTGCCGGACCGACGTAGCAGAAGCGGGATAAATATAAATGAACGCAAATTTAGTTGAGTATAAAACAATTGATAAATATATTTATAAGTTTTAAAACAAGTACAACTATGAGGAAAGGAGCGATCTTATATAACTATATAATTATGTTACGGGTAACATAATATATACAAACTACAAATTAAAATAATATTAACCTTATTGGTAAGGTGGAGATGAATTCAGCTGTACCTGTACGACTTGTTAAGTGGACTGTATTCCATTAATCTGTAGTGGACGGAGTCTTGATGTATCAACGAATGATGGCAGAAAGAAGAAAGCAAACGCGAAAACGATTTTGTTAAATTGGTGACGGCACGGGCACGTACACCTAAAAATGACGACGACAACGACGACGACGGACTTAACACGGTGGATATGATGGCAATGGGCACATCCACGCGACGTCAAAAACCATCGACGTCGAAGATGAAATTTCCACACTTACTGACTGACAATAATGGCGGACGTACGATTGTTTTTTTCGTTTATTTTATCTTAAATAAACATAAACCAAGCACAACGGCAATCGGCCACGTGCGGTGGGCATATATAGACGAGTTGACGTGGTGTGGCACACTGAACGCATACAGTGATACCACACGATTTGATAGGGAGTGAGTAACGAGCTCAAGATTACGACGTGTATTCATAAATATATACATTGGTACCATGAACTAAGATACTAAAATACTAAGATTGTATCTTAGTTCGTGATTGGTACCCAACACTATTAGTATCCCATTCAAGGATTAAGCCGAGGGCTTAATGTGTCGGATCGGACACGGACTGATTTCAAAGTGACACTTCGATATATACCTAACATTCTAAAAATCACTATTTTGGGTTTTCTCCAGAGATCCAGGATCCAGGAATCCTGTACATTCCCCGGGGAGTCTTGGTGCTACTAGGGTAGTATATAAATGCTATCATTTAATAATCATCAAATGTATTTTTTATGTGTAAGTTTTTTGAAGGATTTTGAGGTCTATTAAATTTTCACGGTTAGAAATGATTAGTATAAAATTTTTTATTCTCCACCTATACTTGTGATTTATCAATATTAAATAAGTTTATACGAATTCCGTTTCTTTGATATAATAAAGTAGAGGTGTTTATTATTTTGGAAGATTAAAGGTTTGTTTCTACGGCATTTATGAACTATAGTATACCGTATACAAAAATGTATTTTGCGCTATGCTTATTAAGAGACACTCCGGTGTCATCCGGAAGATTGGGGAAAATATACACTCATTTTATATCCGTTATGATGACAGCTACCATAGTACAGATTGTTTAGATGTTTTATTTGTTCATTCCTCGTGTGTGAACAGAATGTTATCATACGTGTATCAAGTGAAATAAAGTAATAAAAATTGGTATTTACGGGTATGTGTTTGATGTTATTTTAGATTCTGAAAGAAGTAAGCAATGTATTATTTTTAACATGATGTGTCTTTATATGTCTGTATACATTTTTCGGATAGGGGTCGATCAGGAGTTTTGTAGTAGAGAGCCTATTTGACAAAAAACTAATTCTAGTAGGTACTTTAAAAAGGTGGTTTTTCGATAGCTAACTTTTATAACAGACATTTTTTATAAACTTAGGGGAAATAGCAAAATAATAAACAATTTTTTTATATTTACATGTTTTAGATTTTATTTTGAGGTTTATTTTATATATTTATTTATTTATCTGCGAGTAATTTTTTGGATAGATGTAGTAGAGTAGAATTTTTGGGATAAAGAAGTTTTTGGATGGCAAATTCATTCTAGATATTACTTTTAAAAGGTCAAATTTTGATTTTCCAGTAATTGTTCCTAGTTGTTCATTTACACTTAAGGAATTAAAGCGAAGTTTGGAAATCCCACTCTGAGTGCGTGCTAAATTTCTGGTTTGAAAATGTATTTTAAACAATAAACTATAATTCCATAATTTTTCATTTTTTATCCCATTATACTTACGCACAGACACAGAAAACTAAAAAAACCGAATATAAATTTTGGTAATCATAGTAACGAGTTGTAATGACGGGAAAATATATAATATCCTGTATATTATATATTTGGTATGAAATCTCGACAAATAAATACCCCAAGGATCAAAATTCCGACAGGTCAAAATCCCAACAAATCAATATCCCGACATCTTAAAAGTCCATTGCATTGCTCTGTTTCTAATCCCATAATTTGACACTTTGATAGTATCGATTATGTTATAAATTTTTTCCTTTGATTTTTAAATTTCTATAATAATTGAAAGGTTCCCTGCAACAACCAGAAAAGTCCACTTTTTCCGAATATCACTTTTTATTGGTTTTTAAAGGATTTCTTTTTCTTTACATTTGTTTGTAAGAACCAGATAAATCCGATTATTATTTACGGATTTTTGAGTAAATAGCAAAAAAAATTAAATAAAAACAGTAGAAATAATAATTTTTAATACCTCCCATAATATACGTCTAATTTAAAATGAACAATTCTACCTCCCTAATAACAATACAATAATCTCGTAACTGTGTATCTACCAATAACTACGGATCGACTGACGGAAACAACGGGGATATAAGGTGTCTAAACTTATATTTATAGAAACCTAAAACAACCTTTTATAAGGTGTATACAGGATGGTAAACATTTTATAAATGAAGGGAAAATAATTAAAAAATATGTCATGACAACCAATTTTTTTTTTTAAATTCAAAGATAATTAAAAAAAAATAATGTTAAATACGTATTATTACACTGATGCTCCACTCAAAATCGTTTTTGTAGAAATAAATGATTTATCTTTTCTTTCATAATTAAAATAATAATAATAATACACTGTGATTCGAGGACCAACTTCCACCACCTTTATGGCTATATTCGGATGAATTTTTCTTAATTTTAAATTAAATTTTTCTCAATGTGTCCGTAATTTTCGCTATTCCCTTATTCCAATATATAATATACACGGAATTACGCAACCATACAAAGTTACTGCATACAGTTATACGTATATCTGAACCAAAATTTTGGTAGGCTATAGCTATGTATATTAGCCAACTTAATTATTAAGCGACTTAATTATACGAGAGAGGACCTCATAAATCTCAATTTGTCATAAGTGCGTAGGCGTTCGCTATATCACACACTAATTGTAGTTATCTTGTGCTACTGCTACTGGTTACACGTATGGTCCATAATATTGATAATGTTTTTTTTTTTTTATAATAATAATATTATTATTATTATTATTGTTATTATACTCGAACACAACTGTGATAAATATAATAATATAATAACAACCCGATATATTAAAAACAACATGAAAAAAGTATATCATATGACGTAAAATCGTACATGTATTTATATAATATTATATTTATATAATATTTGGTTATTATAATTAATTTAAATCAACAAACTTGATGAAACGATTGCAATATATTATGGTATAGGAACTACTTTTTTCGATGAAGGCTGGATTTTCTTCAATAAACCGATTTCTAATTCACAGAGGATATATTTATGAGAGGTTAAAAATCAAACGAAGCAGATTTCAAATATCTCATTTAGAATCCCGTGATTTGCTAAATATGACTTAAATGTTATATATTATGAAACATTCATTTTAAAATTAAATCTCCAACGAAGATCAGAAATTATATACATTTGGTATACGATGAGTTATTAAAACTGTATTTATTTTATCTCCTGATGACCTAACCTTACTAATGTTACCATATTTACTAATATTAATCTTAAAGTTAATTTTATCAAATATTTAAACTAAAATAAATTAAAATCCAATTTCATTAAACATGCAGTTTCCTTAAATATTATAACAATAATATGTAAAAATTATTTTTGTACATTGTAGTTATGTTATTTTTTTTAAAGTGTAAAATATGTTGTATACTTGTATCCATACGGTGTGATTTGAACCATGAAAATCAATAACCTGTTGAATGATGGTAAATACTTTTAGATTTATTGGACTAAATAATAGATAATTATTTAACATGACGTACTAATATAATAATGCAAAATAATGAGAGACCCTATTAATCTAGACCTTCAGCGGTTTTTGGCGGGCTCATGTATGAAAACATTTCTTTGTATCGACGACGCCTATAGGACGTACATATACAGGTATTTTAGAATTTTAACTTGTATCTTAGTTGTTTGTTAATCACCACATAACAACAAATAAATAATATAAAAATAATTATAATACATTAAAAATTCAAGATAATTAACATTATTTTTTACATTTTTAATTCTAGTCTCTAGGATTATTTCATTAAATCAAACAGTTGACTAAGAGTATTTTCATATCACTTTAATTATTTTCACTCTACTAATAAATTGTAAATACTATATCATGTTATACGGTAGAAACCATTTAGACGATAAATTACTGTTTAACAACCACAAGGTCTCACAAATTCCCTATTACCTACACATTTTGATTAGAATAACCAATACAGGTATAATATTGATTTTTATATAATTTATTGACATTTTTTATTACCACTATTATATCTATACAACTCAATAATTTATTTTCAAACGTATCAGTAAAATAATAATGTATTTATTTATACTAAAAAATAACCACACACTCGATTTTTAAGGGGTTATGTATAAACATTTCATGGTGGTTAATAAAATAAATGCTTTATACTATAAAATAATATATAAGATCTTTAACCGTGCCTGAGCATAAAATGTTTTGGATTTATATATTTTAATATCTAAAACCTATATGATCAATATAAATGTATGACTGATATTATAAAATTTTTTGAAATGTTCAAAATTATTTTAGTTCGAAAAAACTTCTACTTGCTGGTTTGATAAATACTCCCATCTCTTATATATAACGTTAAATTTTGACTCGCGATTACTTGGAGAAAATGTGCACCTAGAAATCGTGAATATTTTTAATGTTGTTTTAATATACGTGTGCAGGCGTTCTCTTAGCTTAAATATATTATCGTACATATTATTCAACTTTTTTATACAGACGGCTATCTGTTAAAAACAAATTTTTTAAACATATAATCTCTTGATGAGAATAACCTCATGGCCCTAACCTCTTTGCACTATACGCGGACTTATGGGTTATGCACCATCACATAGCTATTCAAATTTTGGTGCGTCGGTCTTCCTTTCTTTACATACTCAGTATATAGTATCACGTATTTCCATTCACTATTGAGACACACGGAATAACATATTATATTAATTTCATTATCTTTACGCACAAAAATATACATAGGGTTTCGAAAAACACGATCGCAACCGACTCAAAGTAACTTGTTCGGTCTTGGGAGAGAACGATTGGGCATTAGTCAAACGGCCTGAGTAAGATCTCAGGCTCCTAAAAGTACCTACCCGTCGGTATAATGCCCGGCAAGTTAGATGGAATGACGTAATACTCGTCGATAAGAGTTATCACAGTTAAGTATCGTTATATTATACTCTCCAAAGGTTCGAAACTTCACACGACATTATAGTGTAATATTTTATTAATAAGACGGAGAAAAAAACGTCTCGCCGGAATGTATTCATAGTGAAATAAATCTCATCTATATACCCGTACGAGGATCGCGTATACACCGGATAAACGATGACGAACCACGTTTACAGTTAACAGCTGATATCGCCCGGTATACCTATATATAGGTATACCGGGTAATGAGTATATATACCTGAGACTTCAGAGTACCTAACATCGTGAATATATGTGAACGACGCGTACGACATGTCGCGCGGCGATCATTAATTCTACAAATCGCAATAATTAGCTGATCGCGGGACGTGTACGCGCGCGCGTAAAGGGGTTTGGCGGACGCCGATGAACGAGAAACATATAACTATTACGGCTCGTACCAGAGCAAACTAGTTCACACACAAACACAAAATGTACACGAATACGCATTGATATGTGTGCGTAGACATTATACGCTCATATACACATTTACACACTTTCATACACTCACACATACGATATATATTATACATACACGTCACACACACTCATATGTTACACACACGGGCACTATAAGATAGGTACTTATACACACACACATACGATATATGTATATTATACATACACGTTACACACACGGGCACTCACTATAAGATAGGTACTTTTATACACACACATACGATATATATATTATACATACACGTCACACACACTCCTATGTTACACACATGGGCACTCACTATAAGATAGGTACTTTTACACACACACATACGATATATATATTATACATACACGTCACACACACTACTATGTTACACACACGGGCACTCACTATAAGATAGGTACTTTTATACACACACATACGATAAATATATTTTACATACACGTCACACACACTCATATGTTACACACACGGGCACTACAAGATAGGTACTTTTACACACACACATACGATATATATATTATACATACACGTTACACACACGGGCACTCACTATAAGATAGGTACTTTTATACACACACATACGATATATATATTATACATGCACGTCACACACACTCCTATGTTACACACACGGGCACTCACTATAAGATAGGTACTTTTACACACACACATACGATATATATATATTATACATACACGTCACACACACTCCTATGTTACACACACGGTCACTCACTATAAGATAGGTATTTTCATACACTTATACACGCGTAGAGACGCGTTTTACAGACATCACGCGATATAGCTGACACGATAGTATATGTATACATTCCGCGTGTAACGAACAGACGCTCATTGTCTCTCGTCTGCCGCCTCCGCTGTGACCAGAGTATATTTTATCGGACGACATTCGGTGCAAATGGTTCGCAATCAACATTATTTCGGGATCGCCCCGGAATCGAATCGTAGGAGAACGTAGGAAAAACGCCTAATTACTCGCAGTCCTAATCATTTCACAACATTTTTCACCCTTCGGCTAATTTTTTAAGCCTCGATGAGGATTCAAATTGTACGTTTTTGGTCATTGTCGTTAGAAAACGTAACACAATTCGTTTTATACATCCAATAAAAGTTTACCAAAATTCGCGAAACACCACTGCGTTAATATACATATTTTAAATATTCCAATTGACTTCGGATTTCTTTTAACTATTCTAAGGATGTTCTATTTATTTTGTCAAAATTCACAACGTCCAAAATGGTTTTATTTCCTTCCCTACAACAACGACTCTCTAAAGTTGATACTTTTGAACATTTAATATCGATTTTTAACATGAAAATTATAGATCACATTGAAAACCATGTTTTTTTTCATGGATTTTTGAAGTATAATTAAGGTACTTTTAAAACCCGTAAGAATGATAAGTTCGTAATGTATAATATGATAGTCGTGTTTATCAAAACGTGTAGACATTTTTAAAGAAAAACAAAAAATCAAAAATGTTTAAGATTTGTTGTTTTGTAAAAAAAAAAAAAAAAATGATAACACTAAAGTCACGCAATCATTTTTGTAGGCGGGAGGTCAGGGGTGTAACAAAGTCCTAGTTAATTGATGAACAAACAAAAATTAAAAAAGTCATAATATATATACCTGATTTTATGTATTTTATAATTATACCATTTTTATACATGGAAAATGCTGTTCAATTTAATAATATAATTATATTCATTTTAAAAAATTACTATGTCTCTAATAATCCAGTGAGAATGTGCCATATCTCCACCCCTCACCGGGTGCCTATAAGTAATATGTAGTTTGAAAACGTCATATATTTATTTTGTCCTCTAAAAAGAGGTATATGTACAATACACACTATTATGGCAGAAACTTCTTTATTTTACTTTTCTTTACTTTTTTATTTAACTCCTTATTTTTAAGTGAACTATTGAAAAAAGACCTATAGATGTATATAGACCGAAGGAAAATTTAATATATTTTTTTTAAATAAATATAACTACGCAAAAATGAAAAATGGAATTGACCTAGAATAACATAGTATACGACATTAAAGTATTACATTTAAATTTTTCTTAAATATTATACTCAACGATATAAACACCGACCGTATTATCTTTTTTAAAATAGTAACTATTCAGTCATTTATTTCAACTATTATTAATATGAATTGATAATAAATGATTATAACAAAATAATTTAGGAAAATCGCATTTTAATGCATTTTTTTAATACGATTGAGTCGAAAATAAAACGTCATATATACATTTTAACTATAGTTTTTCGACCCGCCAAATGAACCTGAAATTACCTACCTGCTGAATGCTGACTGGACTTAGTTTTACTGATTTATTTTCTAAAGTATTTTCTACGTCCTATATCAGAATGACGCTGTAATCATAATAGCCGAGATTATAGTGTGGCATGGATATGTTTGGTACCTATACGTCGTATCTCCCGAACTGTAGATAGGTACGTATTTCACGAAATCATTTAGAAATCATATTTCTTTAAATAAATGAAAAAAAAAAAAAAAAATACCAGATCGAAGTAGATATATATACGAATGACTTTCACGCTGTATATAGGTTTTAAATAAAATCCGCGTTTGTTATTGTATTATATAGTGAAAATTTCGCGTTGAACGCGTATATTATAATATTATATGAACGCGTGCGGGGCAAATTGACACTGTCCCCTCAACAGGAACGTTTCCCCTCGACCGCAGGGTCTCAATGACCGTTTTTCCGAATCCAGCATTCATTTATATTGTCTTGTCCATTTCCACAACGATGGAACGGGTGTTGGGGGTGGATATTTCGCTTTACCATATTCACGGACTTCCGTTTTAATCGTCTTGATACGGTCCGTATAGCACGAAAATGTTATTATAATATAACGTATACCGGATATCCAATTCACATAAGATTCGAAATTAATACGTTATTATTTATTATAATCATCATATATCTCGTATAGAGGCAAGAACCGAACTCCGCGGGCGTGCGGCGCGTGTACGTATATCATATACGTTATCACAAATAAATATTGAAAATTAATTTTCGAAATAGTCGGCCGAGTCGAAGTACGAAATACATTAATTTTTCATAACTCCCACCGGCCACGACCACTCGGTATACATACCATAGCACGGCTCGTACGTACATAATATATTTTATTATGAGCACGCGTTAGACGCCGGGCAAATATTTATTCAAAAATACGAATCGACCGAAGGCCGTCTGCCATCGTATATTACACCCATCAGCCGCCGCCGTCGTACGCACAAAATTGAATATGAAATCGAATCAAAACGATAAATTCAACGGACCAATACGATATAACGACAAGCGTGTATTGTGTATAGTTTATGTTCGTACGCACGTAGAAATACGTAAATCGTAAATATAAATATTGGATTATATAATATACGTAAATAATTATAATGCCGTGTATAATCGACCAAACGTTTTGTATTTACGACGTACGAAAAACGTCAAAATCGTTTTTAATATAAGTAAAAATAATCGCCGCGCGCGGCAAAACCGTTTGGATTTTTCGTCCGGGGGGGCCAATTTCAGACACGGTACATAATAAAAATAACGAACAGAATAATATTTGGATATATATTATTTTTATTATTTTTCATTAATATCTCCAACAGCTCCACGAAGAGGTCGCACATACCCACAACAGCATTAAAATATAATAATACGTCCAATGTATTTTCAGGAAAATATCGTGCAGATATTTTGAGAATTTCACATTTCTAAAATATTCGTTTCAAAAAAGAAGACCCTGGTGAGGGAGAGGTCGTGGATTGTACACCTCGCGGCGGCAGATGATAGAAAATCCGAAAAAAATTGCAAACTCCGGAACCGGGTATTTGGACTACTGCTCTGACCCTCGTACTCGAATCGCGCGCTTTACATAATAATAATATGATCTTTATTACAGAAATTTTAAATAACATGCTTAATAATAATTACAAGTAGGTATGCTTTCTGACCCAACCTCTAAGAAAACTTGTTTTAGGTTGGGTGAGTCTTGGTATATTACATTATAATTATATATTAGTTAAATGATAATAA